>CM029359.1:35754175-35791512 GCA_017140985.1 Hormaphis cornu
TAGGTACATATCATACAGTTCGGGTAATAATATGTGTATGTACACTCTGCTGCAGGTTTTTGAAGGCTATAGACCTAACTCCGTGGCGGTAAACTCACTTAGGAAGCGTGATTTGTATTTTGCTGACGACGGTCGGCGCGTCTTCAAATGCTGCCGCAATAGCGTAGGTTCCCAAGCCTGCGGGCAGGTCGGCGCTGTTGGGCGTATTGCACCGAGTCGGTCTGTCCAACGAGCACGTCTTTGTTTCGGTGGTCCGATGCTTGACCGGTATGATCGGCACGGCCACCGACCTAAAATCGTTTTGAAAATACGTCTTTCAATCGTGCCCTCTCCAGTTAACGGCATTGTATGCGAGGATAGCGATAGTTTATACCGGTAGTGACGTTTTAGATTTTGAGCAGCGGTGCGAAACTTCGATGCGAGCCGATCGATTTGAAAAAAAAAAAAAAAACGTACATTTGCGCATTCACAGGGCTAAACTCCTCTAGTAAATCTATTAATAACTTTCCATTTTTTTAAAAAAAAAAACCATTCTGTTCTCCAATATTTTTAACTCTTCAAACTTTTAACCCATATAAGTCGCGCTTACAAGAATTCACTTACATTTATTTCTATTGTGGTCGGGCCAATATTTAAGTGGAAAAAAAAAAAAATAGGGTCACTAAAAAACATCCCGCACCTCCCGAACGGCTCCACCGATTTATAAAGTATACGATCATATAAGATTATACCTCTCTAATGGGAGCGTGGTTGGCACGTGCGGTAGTTCTTCATCCACTGAATTAGGGTGGCTGAACAATTTTTTCTTTTCTTCGTCCGTGGCACCAACCGATAACGATGACATCACTTCCGAGTCCGGTGACGTGTCGTTGCTGTTGACGGAACGCACCGGATCCGGTGATCTGTGCAACGGGGTTAAAACGGCTCGCGATTATGTATTATAATATTATGTAAACGCAATTTTCAAGTTGTCGGAGCGAACCGTGTGAATCAGTGGCCAAAGGTATAATATTATTTACCTACCTGTTCAGTCGGGGCGATAATGTAGAGTCGTCTGGTTTTACTAAACTATCAGTCGTCTTGCGATCGTTGCAGTCTTCGGTATGGGTTCCAGTGTTTCTGTTGACGTTTTTTGTGGTACTATTGACGATGACACTATCGTCGGGATTTTCGGATGTTTTTTTATGATTTACCGTCGTATCGCTGGAGAGCGTTTTTGTTGACGTATTTTCTTTTTTTAAACACTTCGGCTCGTACGAAACGTGAACAACTGCTTGTGTAGTAGCGGTATTACAATCTGATTCGTTAACCACGAGTTCTTCGGGACTGTCGTCAGGAGAATGAAGTGGAATTATAATCGTATCCTTCTCAACCTAAAACCCGTATGACATGGCCATAAAACGTCGTGAAACTACAACAAATCGTCCTGTTGTCCTAGAGAAACTTACTTCTTGATTAAATTTAAATTTCACGTTTGTAAATTTTGGATCCAGGTCGACTAATTCCGACGCGCTCGATCGTTTTGGAGATTTCTTGTTCATACTTCTGAAACTGCTAGCTCTTTGTATGAGTGATCCAAACAATGATCGACTGGATCCTCTACGGTCCTTAGATTTATCCAATGTACCTAAAGTATAAACACGCTTTTGATTTTATCTAAAACCGTAATGTTCGGTCAAATGTTAGTAGATAGTAAATAACACACGGAAAACGAATTGGGATGGCGAACGAGTAGGCCTCTGTACGTCTTCAACGAGAGTGTCCTTCCTCTGTTGATTGTTTCGCATTTCAACACCCCAGGAGGACTTATATCCGTTACACACAACACAAATATACAAGGTATTTCGGTATTAACGATACCACTAGGTATTGGGGGGGGGGGGGGGATCCCCTAAAAAATATTCTACCACTTATTGATAGCGACATTAAATTACGCGTGTTCGTTATTAATTTTTATTTGTTTATTTTTTAGTTTTAAACAACTCGCGAGTTCTACGTGCCATTTAACCGTTTTCTATGGCCTAATGGCTAAATTAAACGATATAAATATTTATCATATTTAAGATATCCACGCATAAATAATTCTATTACTAATACAATATTAATGTTTACTTCAGTTATGCGTATATATTTGTAATTTATCGAAATTCTAAAAATATTCGCAAAATATTTTGTTTAAAAAAAAAAAAATGATGTAGTGAATTTCTTTCGTATATTTATTTTACTTAGATCTTATGCTAGTTGATAACACAGGGCTTTTTTTTTATCAAACTTTGAATTTATTCATTAAAAATAATACGACGTAAATGAATACTAATAATTTTTATTTATTTTATGAAAACACTTATTTAATTTTGTGCCAAATTTTAAAAAGAAATTTTTTTTTATAAAATATATTTATAAATTGCAGAATAAGTGCATCAACAATGCATGAAAAAGATTCCCATTCAACATTAAATTAAGTGTTTTTGAGGAAAAAAGTTACGTTGTTATATCAAAATACCATGTTAATACGTTAATTTTTCTGTCGATATGGGAAATTTATTATTTAGATGCAATGTTAACAAGTGTAATTATAATATTAATTATCACGATCAGCTTATCAAAAAATATATTAGTCTGTTACGCGTACTAAAAATAGCAGTTAAGAAAGCACTGGGTTATTATGATTTGTTTAACAACTAAAAAAAAAAAAGATTAAGGTGCCAAACAAAAACCGATTTTGGGGTATTTTATTGGTTACCGGTTTTTGGTCTGGCTTCCTTGGAAGACTCGGAACGCCTCCTGAGGATCTGAGCTTGCGACGAAGAGACCGATTGTGGTGGACCTGATTCGTCGTCTTCGCTTTTAAGTGGTATGATTTTCACTAGATCATTTGATTTTGGTCTTCCTGCGTTTTTTACGCCTACTTGTTCTAGTGATGAATTTTCTGAAGTGCAATGCACTTGAACTTTAACCATTTGTTGACTTCTCGCGGGTGGTGGAGGATCACATTTTCTTCCTGATAAATCATCATCAGGCTCACTAATGAATTTTTGAAACTCATCCAGGATTCCTGGACTTACAGACCTACTACACGGAGCGTCATTAGGATGTAAATCGTTATCGTGTTTTCTCGGCGGCGGTGGTGGTAATAGGTTGTCATTACCTTCTGGCTCTACTATGAATTTTTGAAATTCTTCATAAATACTCGGTGAGATTGATCGAATGTTACTTCCAGTTGACAATGAAGGACTACCTTCAATAGGATTTTTGTACGCCGAGTGAGGTAGTGATTTATGTATAATGCCTTTTTCCTCATCATCTGGTTGTGACATGAATTTCTGAAATTCTTCATGGATTGATGGTGATAAAGATCTACCGAGATTCGGACTGTCCGCCAAACCCGAACCGACTACAGATTGTACTTCATGACTGGTAATAGAAATGGCTGAAGTACGATTTTTCGTTTCGAGTTTAGTTACGTTTATATCTCCGTCTTCGGGCTCGGAAATAAATTTTTGAAATTCTTCAAATATCGATGGTGACATGGATCTAGAAGAACAATCTTGATCGATTGATTTTCTATTAGTCATTTCAATACTTATTTGTTTTCGTAATTTAACCGGTTTTATTGGGTTTCCGTCAGCTTCTTCATCCGTACTTGCTATAAATTTTTGAAATTCTTCCCTGATTCCTGGTGAGCCTGATCTGACCGGTTTCCGTATCCTTCTCGATGACTCAATCGTAGCCGGGTCTCTATTAATAAAGTTCACTAATGTTGGATTTGTAAACGGTTTTAATCGTTTAAGACTAACGGGATTCCCTTGTTCATTTGGATCCGGTTTTAATGGAATGTAAATTTGATTTTCCCCGGTTGATATTTTAGGCCGTAAAGGTGTTTCATATGGTACAGTAGCTGGAGTTTGTTTTGGTGCATTACCCTGAATAATTTCTACGTCATCATCATCGAGACTTTCCAAAGGCACAAACTTTTGAGTTTTAGGATTGTCAAGAACTATTTTCACTTTTGAAGCGGGCTTTTCTTTGACTTTTTTTTCTCTACACTTAACTTCCATGACTGTATTTTTCTTTTCTTTTATTTCTTTTGGTCTTGTTGTTTTCTTTACTTTAGCTTTTATTTGATCGTTTTTTATTTCTTTCTTGACAGATTCTACGTGAGTTTTCTTAGGCTTTCGGTCTGTTTGCGTTTCAATATCCGCTAACTTTGGCCGAACAGTTGGTTCACTAAGATCGTCCTCTTCGTCGTTATACAAAAACAATTGTCGGTTGGCAAAATGTTCAGGTGATTTTGGGCCACAAAAAGACGTTTCCAAGAGAACTCTGTGGGGTGATGATCCTCTAGAAGCTCTGGAATAATTTGATGCTGCAGATAAACGTGATGCTGCAGAAGCTATAGAAGCAGTTGAATGTACTGAACCTACTGAAGAAACACGACTGCTGCGACCACTAATGCACAGAAAACCGGATTCGCTAGCTGTATCTCTTCGATCAGCAGCGAAATCCGTATCCATAGTAGCGTCAGAAACCTGCAAAAAAAAAAAAAAAAATAAGAGATGCCTATTAAAATATTTTATTGATTAAAGTTTCAATTCTTGATTAACTTTACAATTGTATCTACATTTATTTTATCAGCAAATGTGGTGCACTTCTTTGTTTTCTTGAATACTCATTTTTATTGAAAAAATTCGAAAATTTGGTTGACAATACGTATCACGTTTTGTTTTTGTACTTCAAGAGTGTAACAAGGGATTGTCACAAAGCTAAATATTTTGTTTCTGAATGTGACATTGAGCAATAATATTTTTTTTAATCGATAAGTAAACGTGCAGTCATATTTTATATAGCTCTATAATATTTTAGTCTTTTACATGTTAGATTTTCCGTATTAAATTGTTTATGTAGTGTACATGTGTTTGAAAATGTAATCATTTTATATTTGTTATCCACCTACTTAAGCGATTTTTAGTTTTTTTAAAAAAATTATCGAGTTTTGTTTAAACCGTCATATTAAATAACCGATTGTGTTTAAACCATTCCGAAAGTTTGATTCATCTGAAACAAAGCGTTTCCAATCAAAATTATTTTATCTTTAAATTGGATTTTCATCGATTAAAACAGAAATATATATTATTCACATGTTTTACAGTGATGGTTTATCGAGAGGTAAACAGATTAAATAGACTTAACCTTTAACAAATTTGTAACAACAGACGATCACTCTATTGTTATTTACGTCGAGTAATATATATAAATACCGCGTATTGAGGCTGCAGTTTGGACCGCCGCCTTTTGATTTCCGACTCGGTTAAGTCGTGAAAGTTTAATTCTTCAGTACTGCTGCACAGGTCAAGTATAATTTCTTCGGTGTATCCCAGACCGGACTTGACGGATTCGACTGATTTCCCGTCAGCGTCTGCACATTACGAAACGAAACAAAATTATAATGTAGTTGTAGGAAAACGATGCGCCAAATAAAACGCTCGTGTTGTTAATTACTCGCGATGCAAGCTGCGTTGCTTTTGTTGGTTTTCAGTCACGAGTATAGAGTGAAATAATCGTTATAAACGCGTTGTAAAGTTTATTTTTTCTTACACGAAATTTTATAAACGCGTGCACGTGTTTTCATAAACATACGCTTATGTTTACTTGTACGTACAGCTAAAATCTATCCCGTGATTTTACATTTCGTTTAATTGGGTATAATGTTTGCCAAGATTACATCATAAACATTTAACCGGCTGATAAACGGGTCTGTTAAACGTCTGAGGTTCCACCCTTCGGCCTTCACCGATCTCCGCTGAACGCACCGTAGCATCCATTATTTTTAGCCGTTACGTTCCATAACGTTTTATTATAGACCAAGCATTTGATTTTGACGGACAAACACGCAAATATACGTTTTGGCGCCCTACCAATAAACAAATGCTTGTAGGTACCTACACTAGAGAAGGCGCATCGCACGCTAGTATAGGTACATCGACAATCTAATACGCTCGATCGCTATAGCCTGTAGTCTAAATGATTCCACGATAATAATATTTATTATGTGGGTAACCGTATTTTACTACAGTATTTGATTTTTACATCAGTACCGTCGCACTTTGAGCGTAAAACCATAACGATGCGATTGTGTGTAGCAAGGTATTATGAGGGTGACAGTACCGTTTAAGCAATGCGGAAATTTTTGGACGAAGAACCGTGGATTGACTTATTGGTGAACAAATTTACATTAGCCGAATGCTATAAATTATCAACAATAATTTTTACTATTTTTTTTTTTTTTTTTTTTTTAATTTTAGTTAGAAATTTGATTTTTCTAACCTTCTTTCAATTGGAAAAACATATTACTAGCTACGAAAACGTTTCTAAAAATAATCTCTTTAAAATGTCCGAAAACAGCCACATTAAATTGCTTTTGTTATTTAATAAAAACTAATAATATAGAAACACATACAATGTTTACGATTCAAAACGTTTTGTAGTAACACAGAGCTAGTTGTAGTTATCGCGCACGAAATAGCGTTGTTTACGTTGAAATAGTTGCCTAAGGAGAACGCAGAATTTTCGGCCCTAAAAGTTCACGGTGAAATTAATTTACTAACCAAATTTGATTTTGAAATAACATTTGAACTCTTCGACATTATTTCTTAGTTATTGTTTATTTCTATTTTAAATGTTTGTATTAAAACACAATATATTGGTTTATTGGAATCTTAATAATATTTCAACCAGCTAAAAATAATTTTAATTTGTGTTCTGAAACGTATTTAAATATTATAGAGAAATTTTATTCGGAGAACGTTTTCAAATACTCTTTTAAATAAAAAATACTTTTAAAAAGTATCCCGAATACCTAAAATTACAATGTGAAAAAAAAAAACTGAATCTAAAACTTAATCCTGTAAGACTATATATATATAACTATGGTCGATACTCGTTACTCGAAAACGTAAAGTCAAAAAATATATAATTTTTACTCAAAAATACCAATATTATATCTAAAAAGGTACAGCAGGATAACTTAAATGTATTTTGAAGTTTAGAATACAAATACTAGATAATCTAGATAAAAGTATATCAAAAGTGTTTTAAATAACTGCTTGTTTTAACGTTACAATATTTTTCCAAAATAACTCAAAGGTATCATCAATATTTTAACTTGAAACGACTAAAAATAAAAATGTTGACTGTACGGATTTTCGAAATTTTTTAGTAGCGAGTGTTGAAAATTTTTTGAAATCACTTGAAACTTGTATCAAATTTGTATCTTACTTATTTTGATATTGTTCAGAATTTTCAGCTTGTTCCGATCATTATTTTGGACGCTGTGGCCAAAAAACTGAATCGATTATGTCGAAAAACACGTTAACCGTAATTTTTAAATTTTTCTTAGTTTTTATTTGGTCTTTCGATTGTAACTTTTTAAATTTTAAAACTCCTCAAGGTACTAGCTCAGTCTACAGACCTATAAGAAATGTTACTGACTTTGAAAATTGGAGCGTTTCTTAGACTCTAAAAAGTGTTCATAGATAACCAAAAAAAAAAAAAAAGAACATCGTAAAAACAATACGTTTTACGGTAGGTGCGCTTAGAATCTAAAAAGGTTTGCACACATTGGTTTTTTACTACTTGCATGATATTATTACGTAAAAAAGTTTTTCTAAAAAAATTTTTTTTTTTGTATAATATTAAATCACTATCGACTCACCGACAAATAATTCTCTCTCGGGGCTACTGTCGTCGTGGTGCGAAGAACTACTGGCTCGGGAGATGTCTATCCTCGGAGCGTTGGGCATCGCCAAACATAGTGTCTGTTGTCGAGGTGACTTGGCCGGCGTGCTCGGCACTTCGTCGATGTTCTCCAAACATTTGTTTTTCGCGTCCGCTTCTGGGCTGTCTAATAAATCTTCACTGAGATCTTCCGACGAGGCCAGAGGAGGCAGTTTCCTCACGTGTTCACGCTTGTCCATGTCACGCTAACGGCACGGTCGCCTGAAACCATTATCATAACAACACTATCGTTATTTTTATTACATTATTTTGGAAATAATTTAGACATGACCGTGTTTTAAGCGACCCTTCACTGTCCCAGGCAGCAATTTTTTTTTTTTTTGGTATACTACCGATTTCGCGATGACAATTGAACCGAGCTCACAGTTAGTCTTGGACTTATTGATCTCGTGGAGAATTTAGCGTTCTGTATGTTGGATCTAGTTACGTTTTTCGGTCGTCGGCGGAAAACGAAAAAATTCGGAGGTGTTTTTTCGGTTGACGGCCAACGTGGACCTAGGTGGAGGGGAAAAACACATTTCCCTAGTACCAGACAATCAGACACAAGCATTAAAAAGGGTTTCCACTAATCGGTTCTGGTCAATTTTTGGCAAAATATGTGACCGTCCTATTTTTTTTATTATCCGCAACAACGATCATTTAGGTTTTATAACAATATTATTGTGCGCTCGTTTTACTGCAGACGGTTTTCTTATAATTTTTATTGCACATTGAAATAATCGAACAAATGAAAATAAATGTATATATATTTTTTTTAATTCAGTTTTCCAGAAAGAACTAAAGTTTTCCGACGCCAATTTTTTTGTCTATTATAATTCCTTTGTTAGTACTAAACGTATAACGAACAAAAGTTACATTTAACGTTTATAGGTCGTCAACGCATCTATTTTTCCGTTAAATCACGACTGTACAGTGCGTAATGATAATGATTTTAGAAACTTACGCGAAAATTCAAAAATAATCTCGTGCCGAGTTTCAAAAGCCAATATACATAATGTATAAAAATTTCCAAATTTAAATAATTATGAAATCTGTGTAGTTAAACGACTTTTATACAACATGCCGTGTAAATAGTTATTATTTACATTAGTACCTACGTTGGGTCGACTTGAATATTCGAGTTAAAACTCTATATTCTATGTTTATGACGATTGACGACGAAACGCAGTCTGTGCGTGCGTGTGTAACATCGTCTTATCGATTTTCGAGGCATCAGAATAGGCCTGACGACCTACAAATCGGTCACATTTCGTATACGTCAGTCGTACACACGTACGTAGGTACAGGCTGACATTCAGAAATTGCCTCCGTGTGTTTGCATAGCGGTTAAAAATAACACTAAAACCGCGTCCAAGTAACGAGGTTTTTTTTTTTTTTTTTGTTGTTTCTGCAAAATTATTTCAAGTTCACGTTGACCTGGAATACGTTTACCCGGACCCATCATACGAATGACAACAATATAACTCAAAAATATACTATTTTTATTAGAATCGTGTGTCTCAAAATATACAACATAGTATAATAATGCTAAATCACATTATCGAATCGCCTATAACCATATAAATTTATGTGCACGGTAAATACTATATATCGTTATAAACTAGGTGGGTACTCAATAAAATAAAAATACATTGATGGATCTCGATTATCGAAGCCTTTCAACTTAACAGAAAATAAAACGCACTTGGGCCAACCATACAGAGTCGTAAAAATAACACTTCTTGCAATTTTCTATTTTTTTTTTTTTTTTTTTGACATCACTCATTAGTACTTAACCATATTCTCATCTTGTTTTTGAGTGGCGGTCCTTCAATACTTATTATGTCGGCATATTATACCTATCATTTAAGAACTCGACGTTTGAATTCGAAAGAAATTTGCTGTACAATCTTTTTACTTTTTAGTCCAAAAACGAGTATATTATAATAGTTATTACGGTCATCTCACTGCAGTGTTGTAAAAAGATATTTTTAAAATGTATTTAAACACAAGTATTTCAAAAAAAAAATCATTCATACACAAATTTTCAAGTAATTACAAGCAAATATTTTAGTGCAATAACAAAATATTTTAAAAAGTGTCTAAATTATGAACAAATACTTTTTTTTTATTCATTACGAATTGTTTTTCATTTTACGCGTGATTAAGAAGTAATAGTACCCACTCTAGTAGTACAAATTTTCTACTGCATTATTATTATGAAACATATTTCGATACCCAGCAATGTGTTCAGTAATGTAATACAGTGTGTAAATTTGCTATTTATAGTAAAAAAAAGTATTTGAATAGGTAGAATCATTTTAAAATCAAGATAATATACGCGTAAAATAGTATTTTAATTTATAATTCAACTACTTTATTTTAGATTATGAGTGTACCGAGGAATGCATAGTTTTTACAATGATGTTTTTTTATTTTTTTGAAAACAGTTTTTTGGGTTGAAGTAGCGCTCCGATCTGTTCGTGCATTACTTCATATGATACGGGCCTTCAGCCTTATATTATAGTTCTTTGGTTTATTTATTAAGTCCAAAAACGAAAAAGTCAGAATTTCTAAATTGTTCCAAATTATTTGAGATTCGCACCGCATACTTCACCGATCTAGTTTTTAACTGCGCGAAAAAAACGCTTACTAATTGTATACCATTACTGTTTATTCTCTTTTTATTGTTTCGGCAATGGTGGGAAATAGGAATATGGATATAGGTAGTATAAAATAAAAATAACAGAGAAAAATGGAAAGAACCCAAAGGTGTTTTTAGCAACGGTATTTTGTTTTATTTTGAAAAGATATACTTACATTTTTAATGAGTTGTTTATAAAGGTTAAAATTAATCTTTTACATATTATCAAATAATTATTCTGTCCTTAGATGTTTTTTATTTTAATTATTTATTAGTCTTATTGAATACGTTATTCAATAAACACATTAAAATAAAAGTCAGAACTATAGATTGTATTGTGGCGTTTTGTTAAATTAAAAATATGGGACAGTAAACAGTATTAATATTATAAATTTAAAACCGATTTAAAATGTTTTTAACATATTTTAATATAAGAATAATATTTCATGATATGACGTTCATTTTTGTGAAAATTTGGTAGGTTAAACAATTTCGCTAACAATTTCTGAATCTTGATGCATTATTAGATACACTGAGCCTTAAATGTTTAGTACCTACTGATAAATTACGATACAACAAATATTTTAATTTTTAATCACTTTGGAGACATGCAAAGTATGATAAAAATAATATTAGGTATATAAAAAATTTAATGAAAAGCTTGATTTTAAAACAAAGATATAAACAGAAATTATAATAATATATATTGTGTTTCAAGTTTACATTTTTATTTATTCCCGTAAATAAAATTAAAAACTATTTTTAGTTACATCAGTTATGACAGGATATTAATCTATTTTTGTACAACGCATTTATTTTAAATTAAAATGTGTATTCAATCGATTGTCCAGTTAATCGTTTAATTTACAAATTGTTTGTTCAGTGAACTATTAAAATGTTTAACATACCTAACAGTAATACTCTTAAAAATTTTCAATTAAATAATCTGGTAGGCATAGTATCTAGACTAATTCGACTTATTTTGAATTTCGTTTTAATAATTATCGAATAATAAATATATATATAAATATATTATAATAATATAATTTATAAAAAGAATATATTTGTTAAAAATACTATGCCATGCAAGTACAATTGTTTACGTGTTGGATTATTCTCAGATGACTTTTATAACTATTTTAAGGATTTAGGCTTAAGTCTAGCTGGTTTCGAACCAATTGCAGAAAATGTTTTGCCATAGACGTGTGAACTTTTAATTATTAGCATACAGTTTATCAAAAACCATTATTTTTTTACACATAAATAGTATGTGTATGCTGGTGGTGTACACTAATTAATATTTTCTCGCGTGCCAACAAATAAGTAGCTATTGAAATTTTCTACAAGACTGTAAATTTTTACAACGTCGTTCATTAAAAACTGCGTTTTTGTTCTAAACTCACAGGTAAAGTATTATTTTTAGTGCGAGTTCAAGAGATGAAAACAAATGTATATCTGTAAGAAACAGATGAGAATAATTACAAAAAAAAAAAATGGAATCTTAAAGACCACACCGATTCTTTTGCGGAGAATGTTATTTTAAACTATTTTTGTAAACACGGTATTGAAATGAAAAACCGTTTGATAATCATATTCAGTGATGCTGAAAACATCTGTCCCCCTGAGAAAATTATCCGTTTGGTCAGTAAATCCTGTTTTACCGTGTTTTTTTAGACAGTCCAAATCTAAAAGATCTTTGACGACCGTTAAAATGTCGGGGTACTTGTTACCCGGTTGTTGTAGGTAGGTATCCTATCAATTTCCCGATGTCCCGTGGCGCGTTCTAGAGCTCTCAAACAGAAATTATTAGAAATCATGCCGACTCGTCAGGCAGATAAAAATAATATTGGTATACCTACCTCTGCAAAGTAGTATCTAACGTTTAAGGGTCGTGAGAGCCCTCTTTGCGGGAATAACATGAAAATACTTATAATACGATTATGATATATATTACTCGTATTATGATAATTTCCACGCGATTGTACCACACAGTCCACGTCTACTCAATGTTTATAATTCCGTCCGATGGATAATCTCAAAACCCTTATTTTCAAGTAGGGTGTCATTGAGTGCAAAAGGTTTGTTCGCGTCAGCTTTTAAATAGTGAAATGCGCAGAAAAATTAGATTGAAGTATACAACGATTTTGAGTCACAAATTGCAGACTCGCCCACGGATCATTGTGTTCACTGATATTTTAAGTGTGCGCCGTTAAATCGTATAAATATTTTTTTTTAAACAAGTTTTATCGAAATACTTTAAAAAGAATGTAAATCGCAATTATGGAACCCGTAATTTATTAGTTGTTTTTTACCGTCATTTCTGTCTCGCAGACGGAGTTTTAACGTTTCGTCGACGGCCATAAAAATATCATGTTTTAAGACTTAAAATACGTTTATTACGAATAACGTAGTGAATACACGCTGTGAAATTTCAGCCAAAACTCTGTAGTTAATCATTCGGACTTATTGCGGTTTAGACAGTTCATAGTGTTTATAATATTTTGTATTGATTGCCATTATTACCACTTTCTTAGCATTCTGTACTAAATATTTTTGTAACTGTTTATAGTTTTAATGTTTGCTGAGGGATGTTATAATATTATGGATACTATTTACGTGAGGTTTAACTGTCGAATATACTGTATTACGTCAGGCCAGGGACTTTTTCAGACCCGGGACATTTAAATAATATTTTGGAACCGGAACCAATCGAAAAAGGTTTTTTGGTTCTTGAGTAAATTTAAATTTAAATCAAGATATTAAATAACAATGTTTCGAAAAAATTTCGTTTTAAAAATTGCTTAAAAATATATAATTTTTTATGGAAAGAGAATGAAAAAGAATTGTTACTTAATGTAAAAACTATTTGTACAATTATGTGATCATGGCTTATGTATTTTGGACTTATTGTGCAATTAGCATGCTGACGCCAAATAATTTAGACGCAATACTGAATGTAGAAAATATCTTATATTTTAAAACTATTGATACTACTTACATCAAATTAATAAGCGATCAGCCAATACTAAAAGTATCCAACTTTTTTTCTCTCACTCAAAAAATATAAACGTCTCAAATTTCACATGAACGGATGCATCCGTGCAAGGGAGAAATGACCGAAAATGTAATTTGTAAACAATTTACTTTGAAATAAATCGTTGTTAAAGTCGATTACGATTGCATGATTTTGAAAACTACAAGATGGATATTTTTGAATTGTAGATGAAAAAAGAAAGGAAATTTTATTTTATATAATATATTGAAGTTTTAAATCTTGAATAGTGAAATCGTATAGGTCACGAATTTTTTCTTAAAATAAATCACAGATATGAACAATTTTTGCCGATTTATTAACTTTAAGTCACTGAAAAAAAGAATTCTGTTGTGCGATTTTCAAGATTTTTCGGTCCCATATAATTAACCTTGTATTAAAATTTCAAAACGGTTAGGTTTTTGTTTGGTTAGGTTAGTTTTTTCTCGAAAATTAAAGTTTATATTGTACAAAAACCACAAAAACATGTTTTAAATTTAGCACTCGGGTTAAATATGAAAATTTTCAAAGTTCTATATTTAGCTCAAAAACGAATGAAATATTTTGAAACCATTACCAACCCGTCTATTTGGTCACAATGTTGTTATTTTTTTTGTACTTGTGTTACTCCTTGTGAATTGCTATGATCTTAACGATTTAAACATTTTCTGTTAGTTCTTGGTGAACTTTAAAATATTCATTTTCGAAAAATTTATTTCTAAAAAACAGACAAAAAAATTGTTAAAAACCGGTAAAAAGTACGGCAAACATGATTTTGACAAAATCGAATTAGTTTTTGGAAAAATCTAGAAGCGGAATAATTTATATCTTTACATGTAAAATAAAAATGAACATTTTAAGTGTGAAATGAAAAGTATAACAATTTGTAGATTATCCGTGGTGAATAAAAGATTTATTCATTATTCATATTTAAATACACACAAAGAGGTGCATAATTTATGCTCATTTTGACATTGCTGTATCCGATAAATGTCCATTCATGTCAAGTTACGTGAAATTAATTACGACTGACATCGTTCTATAGCTTAAATTTATGTCGTCGTCGTGACAATGCACTGCGAAAACAACACAATCAAAAATAGGCTAATTTTATGTTTAATGTTATTATTATTTTAATTTTTTTTTTTTTGTTAATACATCTGCAGTATATTTTAATTAATATGGTTATAGGTAAACCTATTACATTTTGTCAGATATTAGCAACGTTCAAGTTGAATAAACTTGACAAGCAAACCGTTTTTCAGAAAAATAAATTTAGAATTATAGAAATTATTGTTGCGGTTTGTGGGATTTAAAAAAAAAAATATCAACACTAATTAGATTTACTCGAGTTCGACGGAGAGCCAAAAAATGCACAACTCTTAAAATGCGCGTGACAGTGTACGACTTTAAGCCTTTCGAATTGAAACAGGATTTACCGGGCCCGAATTGTTATCGCTGTTAAATTAGTTCTACAAATTGAACAATAGTAAAATCATGTAACATGTGTGCAAAAAGTGTGTACTTGTGTACCATGTGACGGTTTCCTATTCACTTAAGGTTTTCTGGAAAAAGAATTTTAAACGTTATTTTGCGTAGGGTGGAACTTTTGGGGTCGAATATTCAATTCATTTGGTGAGAGGAAAATCCTATTGGCAAACCCAATAAATGAACTTGCGTTACCGTTTTGTGGTTGAATATTAGATTAATTCTGCTAAACCTACAATTATTTCAAATGAAATACGTCGTGATGCATCAAGAAAATGGATTTGTTAGAACAATGAATAAAATGATTATCTTAGACCCACGCATCATTCAAAGTGCATACAACCGATCACTCATAAAACATAAAGGTAAAATGTTTTTAATGCGTGTTAATAATAATATTATTATTAAAATATATTTTATTATTAAAATATTATTATTGTTAATAATAATAATATTTTGTACGAACAACGACATTTCTTTGAAATTAAATTTGTATGAGTTATTCAGTGTCACAACTTTTAGTTCATCAGTTGATCAGTACATCATTAAGGAGATTGTCTGGTATAAAACAACCTATTCACATAAGTGAATTAAAAATTATCACTCTGAATAAAACATTTAATTACTCGGGTACACTGACTTATTAAATAGTTATTCGACAAAAACGAATTTTCATAAATAATTTTATCAACTAGTGTTGCTAAAATATTAAAAAAAATTCAATATTAAGTATAATAACGAAAAATATGTTGAAAAGTATTTATAATAGCCATTGCTCATAATTTTTCAATAACATTTGTTTGAAAAAAGTTATAAATTAAAGAAAATAATGTATGTTTTTACGAGTTTATAAAAAATAACGAGAAATAGCACATCAGTGGCCAGTTGTTAGTGTAAATTAACTTCACCATGCGTGTGCAATGCTGTTGGCATTTTACAAATATTTTTTATCATAATCAAAAAGTTCTTGATAGTAAAAAACGTTTCCAGAAAATATTTACTATAAATGCAGTTTTATGTAAATCGACCGCCGGGACGACTCGTCGGTCGGTGGCCGTTTGTTTTGCTTACCCTTATAAATTTATTTTAATTAATACCCTTGTAGAAGAATATGCACATTATATCCCTAACTCAGAGCAGAAGAATTTTAACTTTTTGAAAATTGAGAATTTTTCGTTAAAAATAAAACTATACATTATTTAACATCTTATGTTTTACACTTTTAAAGTATGGTAATTTTTCGGTCCAATCTGGTTTTTAAATTTTCGAGTCTATGCATTTAAACTATCTTGTATGTTTGTTCATTCGATTGAATAGTAAAGATCTTTTTTTATTTTAAGCAATCGACTGTGATGGTTACAAAGAATATAAGAATTTATTATTTTGAATTTCACTGTATTTCATTTTTATTTTGTTTCTTTGATAAGATAATGGGCTCCATTAAACAGGGTCGTGTCGCGGCTATACCGTTTGGATTTGACGACTTAATGTACTTATCCATTATATTATTGTAAAATCACGGCTTATTAGAAATAGGTCTACTGTTTGCGAACAGGTAAAATTTATTCAATTGGTGCTTATATGGTGGTATGTAGCTAAGAGATGATGACTAATTATCTCTAAATCCGTCTACAACCTTCTACATGGATCAGCTAACAAAACATAAAATTATAATTTCTGTAAATTTAATTTTTCATATTTATCTCATATTATATATTTTAATGTTTTATATTCGGCTTAAACCGGTCAACTCTGTATTATACAATTACGAATTTAAAGGAGCGAAGAATTTAATTATTTTTGAATTATATACTAGTATGGGTAGTAATTTATGACAGAAATTTTGTGTAGAAGCGAAACAAAAAGTAACCTTTTACGTTGTTATTGTTTATTAAATAAAGTTATTGAATAAGCTAACTTAACAGCGGTAGATCTCGATGAAGCAGTCAACGTTCAGCTTTTAACCCCTAAAATCAATTTGATTTTTCTTTACAACATACTGAGTACATGTTTTTGTTACGAAACACTCCAATTATTTTCCGGTTGATGTTTAGATGTCGCGGAATTCACTTAAAATTTGCACGTCGTATTCTGTGAAAGATGGGTTGGTTTTGTTTTACAGTTAATGTAGGTATGATAAATGTATGGATACGTTATTATTATAATAATTTTTAATCGTGGTGTAATAGACCATGATTACAATACCGTCATTATAACACCCGTTGGCCATTATTTTTTTAGAAACATAAAACGATTGGGTTCGCATTGATTATTAATTAGACGTCAATGTCAGAATTCCGTTTTTTCAATGAAAAACCACCACAAAAGAACCTTTTGAGACGTT
Source organism: Hormaphis cornu (assembly GCA_017140985.1). NCBI lineage: Eukaryota > Metazoa > Arthropoda > Insecta > Hemiptera > Hormaphididae > Hormaphis > Hormaphis cornu. Next base: position 35,771,456 of record CM029359.1, read on the forward strand.
TCCTGACAAACAGTCTAGTTAATTTAAAAAACGTGTCGATCGAGGGTATTTTATCGACACCCGTCTTAATTATTGTTCCCTAAATAGTTATTGTTTTATAAACGATTTCGGTATTATAATAAAAAAAAAAAAAACAACCTGCTAAAACATTTTCAATACGTTTGCCTGCGCATAGCCCTGTAAAATATCGTTCAAATTACGTCTTCCGTACTTCGGTTATTGGAAAATGTGAGATATGAAATAATTAAAGCTGTAGCGAAATGTACGCGTTATTTTTCTAAAAATAAAACATCCGATGGTTTTTTCGGTTGAGACTTAAATCTCGACAAAGTTTTGACTGCAATACACATATTGTTATTGAGTAATGACGTAGAAACGTAATTTAGTTACTCTGTTTGGATCATATTTTATTAAAAATTATAAGCTAAATTAAATGCGACAGTTGTAAACAAAATATATATATTACTATCAAATTCAACGGACTCCAGTTAAGCGTGTTTTGTGGCCACTGTCTTCAACGCGCATCGCACTAGAGTGTCGTAAACCATACATCGTATGCAGAACATCCTAAATCGCAATGTTCTCCATACAGAGCTGTTCTGACATCTTTTAAAATGTCCAAACTCCAAGTCCTACCGCCGTATCTTATATCTACTTGTTTTTCGGTACACGGATTCGCCTGGTTCGCGTAAAAATAACTAAAATTCGAAACGGGACAAAAGCACTATGCTACGTGTGAAGGTCGTTAAGATATTTCGTACATCATCTTGCGAAATCCGTCAGTTCACAGTGGTACTCGTCGACTGTAACGGGAAATTCGCATTATCCCTCAGCGAATCCGTCAAAGCGTTTAGTTCGGTAATCTTTTCTACACCGGACATTTTTTTCCTAAACTAAAAACTGCTCGACAAGCGACGCACGACCGCGTATACTTGAGCGCAAAAGTGCCGAATACACTCGGTTACTCGTCGTTTGAAATACATACCCACACATATCATTCTTCAAATGATCTTCATCTCAAACCAAGACGCGTTAGGTCGCTGCTGGTTAGGCTCGATTTCTCAATACTCGCACGGATCCGCCGTTGACCGTCCTGTGACGGAGGAACAAGAGAAAATATCGATACGGCCATATATAATGTCGACAGGTATGTGGATCCACGTACAAAATAACACGATATAGGTTATTTCATTTATCGTTTCTGGCGTGGCGGACGTATCGCGTTCAAGTGCGAAAATGATCCCTCAAAGCGACGAATGGTACGGAGTGTGGCGGAAACGGGGTCGCATGATGAGTGCGGACCGGAGAACAAGGAAAACGAGGAGCAGGAACAAGGTAGTGCCGCGGGTGTTGGACAAGATGAGGTGGAACGGGCTGAGATGGTTTGGGCGTATGGCGAGGCGAAGGAAAATCGTTCGCGGTGAGAGCGAAAACGAGCGTCGAAAAGACCGAAAAAGGACGGATGAAAAAAATTGAAAAACGATACTTAGTGTGTGTGTGTGGGACGCGAATGGTTGTGACACTTGAGTAACAGTAACGTATTGCCGAGAAAGGCAATATAGTATATGGGAAAAGGGCGGTTGAGTACTCCTCTCGGGAGAGAGGCGAAAAAGAAGACGAAAGCTAAGCGAAGTGCGTGTTTTTAAAACCGCGTTTTCCTGTTGGTCGGTCTGCGATCGAACCGTTTCTACGGGGTTTTCGTCGAATTTCCCGTACGGCCTGTCCGGCTCTCCTCAACACCTGTCCGACGCGTCAACTCGCGAGCCACCCTAAAGACTCTACGACGGTATCACCGTTAGGTACGTACCCTGCACGTCGTCGTCGAAATGATGACGGACCTCATGACGGCGCGCGTCGTCCGCGCGGCGTTCGTCATCGGCGACGCCCCGGCGGCGGTGCTGCAGCGGTCGCGTAACACCGCACGACACGGTGTATGTACTGCGCGCTTGGTCGCCCCTGCCGGAAGGGTGCCGAGATGGATTTCCCCGGTGGCGTGGGTGGGGGCGGCACGCTGACCCGTACGTCACCGCGCGCGCGCGCCTTTATGCACACACGCACACACGCACCCACACGGGGGGGGGGAGGGAGCCTTTGGCGCGGCGGTGCGAATTTTTTTAACGCGCCGGACCGTTCCGCGCGAACCTTTGTACCGAACACCGCGCGCGCCGATCGGCCGACTGACTTGCCGGTGCCGCCGCGACGACGACGACGACGACGACGACGACGACGTGCCACGGGTGTCGACCGGCGTTTGCGCGCTCGCCTCGCCGCCGATCCCTTCTACCCTCCGACGCCGTCGTTTCGCACTACTACTACTACTACTGCCACTACTACCACTACTACTACTACTACTACCACTACTACACTCGCTTACGATCGATTCGCGACCCTGCTCCGACCGTCGCCTCAACCGCCCGTCGCGCGCGCACACCGGCGAATTTCGTGTTGTGCGCGCACCGATACGGCATAGAGCGCAGTGGCGGATCCAGGATTTAATAATTTTTTTTTCATTTTTTTTTCTCGAGGGGCGGCGGACGAGGTCCGTAATACATTTAACGACGATTCAAGCTTCGGTCATGGCTATTACGTCATGGCGGAAGACCCTAGCGTACGTCGTTTGGACCGTCGGGGGTGAAAAGTGGGATCATCGTGCTTCGAGTTTTTCAGTATGATAAACGCGATCAGCCAAACTAAACAGATTTGTTATTTCAAATTTCGATTCAAGTTAAACCACGTTTTTATTACTATTTTTAACACAAACGGGCATTCTTATCAAGCGAGTACAAAAAATACGTGGCTTTAATTGTATTACTTAATGTGTACACAAGTTGTAAGCATAGAGATAACCGTGATCGCCTAGGATGAGATAGTGAAAACTAATGTTTTAATACACCTTCAGGTCAATTCCTTTATGAACACTGAGCAAAGATAACCCGTTTAAACGGCTTTTCCCCGTCGCCGTTCTCGAGTACGCTTCAAAGTTGAAAAACCTTTTTTTTTTCTAATGAAATATGTATATAGGTCGAATTTAAGTCCCAATCGTTAATTTTACTGTTAAATCAACGTTTCCTATTTTCAAGTGTTGTAACGGCATAGCCGGCACCGGGCCCCTTAAAAACCTTGTTTCGGTCAAAGCCCCTCGGGCCCCCCCTTGGATCCGCCACTGGTACGGACCCGAGGATCGCGTTACTCGTACGGAAGGAACCTACGGCGGGTTCGCGGACGAGGGACCATTTCCTGCGGCGTTATGTCCTTCGGCGTCGGCAGTGTGAGTGACGGGGTGGAATGTCGGACCCAAATGTAGTTTTTTTTTCAGCAAACTCGTAGAACCAGCTGCGGTTATTGTTCGCCATTAAAAAATTCGGAAAAACGGTAAAAAATGAATGCACACAACGACGCGAATGAAATACGAGGCCCCGGGAACGCGTCCGGGTCACTACTTTCAGGGTTCGCCACGATACGTTTTTGAGCGCAGTTTCACCGGTCGGTCGCGGTCGTCGTCCCGAAGCTCGGGGCTCCGTGGCTCGAAAGTGGGTCGCCTTTGAAGTTATAAACGAAAAAAAAAAAAAAAATGATACATTACAAAAGCCGATTGTACCTAATCCGGCTCGGTCCGCTCGCAATCGTGGCATACGCGGCTAACGTCTGTTGATCACGCAGCACTATAAATTATTTTCTGAACGCTCATCATCGGAGTGCCGAATCGGAAAGGCGAATTCAGTTCGGTTCCCGGATTTTTGTTGTCGTGTATTAGTTTTTCCGTTTCGTTTCGAACGTATAACGTTCTCGTGCGTTTCGTAAAGAAACCTCTCATTGAATCAAAACCGACCAAACCCCGGACAAAACCCGTTGATATTACTGCGCGTTTTATCGTTTTTTATACGTACCGCAATCGTCGTCGCGCCTGCGTGGCTAATTGTTTTTCGAGCCGTCAAAATATCATCCCTCCGTGAAACGATACTGTTTTTTTTTTACGGAAAATATATATATATTTTTTTCTTTATCGGTCGCAATACACAGTGTATAACAGTCCTTCGCGACCTCGTCAGTACACCACGCGGTTTGATCAATTACCTTACCGCGCGACGCATTGCCGACAGGGACAATCTCCGTGCGAAACTTTACAACTTCGTCAACTTGATTCCGAACGCGGTGAAAATCTGTAAATAAAATTTTAAAAAAATCGTGCGAAACGCCGTGTATAGTCCAATAACTTAAAATATCTAATTAGATTTGCATTTTTATGACGTTTTGTCCGTTGGTATACATAAATTGAAAATGACACGAAGGACTTGAAGTCGATGAAATATATATACAATTGGCAAATATTTTCGAAACGTACGTTTGCAGTTTAACTGTTAGCTACGTTGTATCCTCACGTTTTTTTTTCCGTCGTACAAAAAAAAACAAGTTGTAATCATTTTAGTTATGTAATAATTTACTTATTGCTAGAGACGAGTTTTATTTTATATTGTTAGAAATGACGTAAACACAGAATTATTTTCTGCGTCTTTTAGATTGCGAGCGGAACGTGGAAGCTGTATTGATTTCACGATGATGTGTGCGTGTTTTTTTGTGCTGGTCCTTCGTACGCATGTACAAGAATTGAAGAAATTAAACTGAATCACATTAACCTGCTTAATAGTAAGCTTAAGAGTAAACGTTTTTGAATTGTATTACTAGAAATTCAGTTTTATTACCGAAGACATGAATAATCACGAAAATTGAAATCCGAATACAAACTATTTAAATACTTTTCGTACCGAATCGTTAACTTGTGTATTTTAGTGTATACAGATTTATTTTCGTTAATATTTGAATGAGCGTTGTAGACAGGAATTTTGAATTGGAGGAGGGGGAGAAACGAATAATTAAATTAAAAAGATCTACTTTTATTAACAAATTAGAAAAACTAGTACGATTCAACTGGTGTTAACAATATATTTTAAGAAATAGAGTAAAGAAACTAACTAGTTTTTGCGTAACAATACTAAGCATAAGAAAAATGTTTTCTCGGGTATTTTTGCTAGCTGATTACAATGTTCTTCTGGACTCACGTGAATACGACGTACGTTTCGCGTTAATTTCTTATCACAACTGAATTTTTTAAGACTTCTTGATAAAGAAAAACTAGATTTATACTTATTTTTAAAAACAAATCGAACACTAGGATACATTTAGCTAGACATTATTTTAAGTACAATGTGGCATGACGTGAAAAAGAACAAAATGACTTAAAAGTATAGTTTTAATGTGCGCAGTTCATCGGCGAAATAAAATGAAATCGGAAAAAGTGATGTTCCCCATCAAACAATATCATGTCGTTATATAAACACAAAATAATTATCTTTGGCATTGCAAATTGTAAGTTTTTTTTTTTCTTTTTCAAAGGCTGTTGTGGGGCTGTCACTGCGCGGTGAGTGAAAAACGTCTGAACGGAAACGTACATATAGTTACGCCGAGTTCTCAGATGTAAAACAATTAAACGACGTGGTTAAAGAGACCGGAGTTCGCTGTAAAACAATTTAAAGCTTACGTAATGTAATACGCGTTTAAATAATAGAAATAAAAATACAGAAATCGCTGCACTCGTAAAACAGCGTTTCCTGCATGTTGTTGGTAAAAATAAATTTATACGAGTATGTGTCACGTTCGATTGAACATTTTATACGACGATATTAATATTATGCAGAGCGTGCGTGTTACACCGTATCAATCGTTTTGGTCTATTTTCAAAACCAATAATCTCCGGCACCGCGGACAAGATTTTATGGTCCAAAAGCGAACCGTAAAATTAGTGTTTTATTATATAAGACCGTCACACTCACGGTTCGATCGTTTTTTTTCCTCGAAATAATACAATATTCCGTCGAAACTATACACTGCGCGCACAATATGCACTTTCAGTTTAATAATAGGACTTAACAATATCACGTGTTAATAATTTGAGCGAGTTTTTATTTTTTTTTTCACGTTCGTATTCTGTCAACATAAAAACTTCATAATATAATCTCATAGAATATTATAAACTCAGTTAATGTGTCCGTATATGCTTTTATATACACGCAAATGTCACGAATCGTAATTGTCGAAACATGATTTGGAATAAATGAAAAATAAACTCTATTCATAAATGGGTCACAGATTCTGGTTGATAAGTAACTGTATTTTTTTTTTTTTTTACATCAAGAGTGTACCAAAGAACGTGTTGGTTTTAACCTGACGTGACCATCTCCGATCGTATCCACATACTGGTATAGAATAATATCTGCTCATAGTATTTCGAGAAAAATCGACCACGACGTTCAAGAGCGGCGCGGCAAAAATTATCGCTTGACCTACTGTTAAAACAATTGAAAAAACATTTCACAGTTGACACGTAAATTGAAATAACAGCTTAAATAACGTGGTTTAAATTATTTGAAATTTTCACGCGTTGTTTAAACTATTGTCATTTAAATATGTACCGAATTCTCGAATTCTCTAGCCATTTTCATTTTTTATTATTACTGTATTTGAAAGCGGACAACAGCTGTCCGTTAAATGTAATCTAATGATAGGGAAATAATTTTCCCTGATGTCGCTAAAGTTTTTCAGCTCATTTTTCTGCAACAATTGTAATAGATCACTTTAGATCTTAAAAGCTGTTAGTTTTTCTATTTTTAAATTATAAAAATATTACTATCGCGATTCAATTTTTATTTAGTAAACTGAGTTCACTAAAAATAGCAATATTTATAACTGTTTAGATATTTAGTATAGAACTTTTAACTAAACTTTCCAAAACAGTGACAGACTTCGACGTCGTAATTACTATTCCGTGAAGCTATCCAACCGGTCAGTAATGCTCGTTACTTATTTTTTAATGGTGTTTCTACGAGTTACAATTTTGACTCATTAAACTTCAAAGCAAAGATGAATACATATAGTTTCCTTTGATAACAAAGGATATTGATTGAGCTCAGTTTTCTATAAAAACTTAACTTCAACAGTAACGCATCACTAGTGTTGTCATCATGTTTCATAATCGAAAATAGAGATAAAATATCAAAAGATGAATCACACTGAATTTTACTGGGAAAAAAAAAATCGCAAACAAAAATATATTGGTAAACGAAAAATTAAAAGCAATGTTTTTGGAAAATTGTCAAAATTGTTTTTAAATTTGCGAAAATCCGATCGAACATGGGATTTGAAAATTTCAAGTATTTTTCACAGTATTTTTTATTGAGTAATTTACGAATTGATTTGAAAGCCACCGAGCTGTAATATATTATGAGCCCAAAAGTCAATCATGGTATTTTAAAATAAAATATTCATAAATTTAGAACCATATTTTTAAAAATAAGATAACAATAGAATTGTAAAATGTTTACTTGGTTAAAAAAAATTCCGAAAATAGTTTTTTTTACCTATTAATCCATTGGGAGATTGGAAGGCGGGTATTAGCTACTTTTTAGTACGTTGTGGTCCGCAGTAATAGTATTTTTCCATTTGCGTCAATGGATTTTTTGATTTATTAAAGCTATCTCCCACTGTATAAACTACCTTTGTTCTAAATTAAATAAACAAACATTAAATATATAGTCGTACTAAAAGCTTTTTCGTTCCACGTTTAAAAAACTTGATAACGCTTGTAACTTATATTATGTAATTTAACGTTTTACTCTTTAGAAAACTGTGTACAATTTTACTTGATTCATTGAGGTAAACGCTATTTACGTAAAAAAATGGATTTGTCCGACATGACAAGATAATTATCAAACAGCGGGAAAATGAAAAATAACTGTAGACGGTAGTATAATAAATATATAATAATATTAACTTCATTGTACTTAATTTTGAGGATTTACTACTCAACAAAATATGAGAATTATGTTTACAAATTTATACGATACATAATTATAATTTAATTATTATATTATTTGTAAAGATAAATATAATACTAGTGGCACAAATTATCTAGTTGAAACTTAGTGTGTTGGATCCGACACCGAGTAAACTAAATTTTAATAAACAATAACACAAATTTCATTTAGATTTGACTAGTATAATATTCCATACGGGCAAAAAGTTATTTTAATTTCGTCATAAAAAAATTGTTGTGTTTTTAAATAAGCACTAAAAAAATTTTAAAATTTTTGTCCGAACATTTTATTGTGTGTGGCTGGAAACGTTGTTTGATTATACATACATTTTGGTAGTTTTCAGAATTTTATAATATTATTAAATAGAACTTATATACAGACACTCTCCAATGCCTTCTTATTTTTTTGATTTAAGTTGCGTTCTGTTTTAAACATTTTGCCAACAAATCGACTGCTTGTTCTTCGATCCTTTGATAAAGTATGACTAATAGTGGTAATTTTATGAAAATGGAATTTTAAGGTTATTAATATTAAAAACCATGTTTGCCGGAACGTTTTGACATACTATATATATATATATTCTTCAAATTTGTTCGTAAAAATTTCAATTTATTAACATTTAAATAGAATAATTTTATATCCCAGTAATTCAATCGATCCGTATTGTAGACGTTTCTATTACCTGTTGGTTTTCATTGTAAATAGTATACGAATTACAACTCGGGTCTTTTTTTTTCTTCACATTTTTAATCGACAGTAGAGGAGGATATGCGTTAACATTGCCACCCAACTAACAACTTTGGTCTTGTGGGTAATGTATTGCAACATTTTAATGATTGTCATGATATGTGTGAAGAGAGAATCATTAAAATAATATTACTTTTTAGTTATCGGTTTTTATGACAGTTTGTACTCAGTTTCGGTTCCAATCATAAAATGTTTGGTGTTTCTAGTATTACAATATTATGCATTAGTACTGTGTGTAGTATGTTTCTATTTCTTTCTCGTGAAAAACAAAAGTACGTAAGCCGAACGACCAGATCTATAAAACATAAATAATTATTAAACCACGACTAAAAGTTATTTGAAAGAACACTGAATAGCATATAATGTTGTTTATAGTTTTTTTTTTATCGTGGATTTAAATTTAACTCAGAACTTAATGTTTTAAATACTGACAGATATTTTTTTACAAATTTTTAAATAGAAATTTGTCATTGATTTTTTTTTTTATAGAATTTCGATAAAATTAAACGACATAAATTACCAAGGTTAAAATAGTTTATTCCATTTATAAACTGAAATATAACTTACATGCAAGTACCTACCTAATACATCAGATATTATTATATTTATAAACAATTATAACATGTATTATCAGTATATTTAACGATTTACGATACGAATTGGAAATAGGAATGCCTATTAATTTTGTTTTGTTTTTTTTTTTTATATTAATCGATAATCTATTTATAAACGTTAACAAATTACACAATTTTATTCGAACGTAATGTCTATTTATTTGTGTTACAAATCTGTAAAACATGGCACAGAATATTGGAAATTGACTATTTTTATTCGACGAATTAGAATAGCTGGCAAAGCGAACGCGAGCGGCAAGTGTGGCAATGAAATGTCAACAAAAATCATTCAATTCTGTCCAAATAACCGCGCGTGCCTTTCTCGACATTTTGAAATCGTGGCCGGGTAACAAAATGTTAATAAGAGGAAGTGAGCGCAAAATAATTTTTTTTTTTAACTTTTATGGAAATTCAGCTGCTTGTAAATCCAAATAATTTGATTGTTTTCTTAGAATTGTATTCCTCGAAAAATCCCTCTGTTAGAACAAGTACGCCGTGAAAATTAACGTGTTTCATCATCTTTGTTTATAGGAACGCGATCGTCAGCATGTTCGTTCTTTTATATCTATGACTACCGTCCCAAAAATTTTACAGTAAGTCAAGTCCATATCTGTCATGCAGTTCATGATCATACGCATGATAAAGACAACCATTTAACACTGTAAAATGAAACAGGTAAAAAAAAAAAAAAAACAATTAATTAAATTAAATATTTCCTAAGCATCATACGCCATCTACAAAATTAGTTTATCCCCGTTCATATTTGGGGTTCCAAACATTTCGAACACCCTGTGTGTGTGTATGGATGTTTATCGAGTGCAGGCAGGATGGCAGTCAACAGAGTCGTCGTCTGGAAGAATGAAGGAAACGGGTGCCGGGGCGTATTAAATCGCAGAAGAGGAACGCAGAGAAGTAGATACGGTCTAACGTCAACGACAATGTCTATGAAACGATTGCAGTCGCGGTTTTCTACCCACTCGATAATTCCGATCGCGCAAGAATGTACTTCTTAGACGTATTGTTAAATGTTTGCATTATTTTATTCACCGATATTTTTTTCAAACTGCAAACTTACCTACCGTTTTGCAACTAATCAAAAGTAAAATTCCGGAGAAAATTTAATCTAACTCTGTTAAAAACGCAAATTCGTTACATTCTTTTGTAAGTAAAACGTGTGTCAACCACCTTTATGCGAATTTCGTCTTTCTATAATGTTTATCTATTCAAGTAATCGTCTACTTTCATCAGACAATTTTTTAAAACAATCGAAGGACAATATCAAATGTAAAATAATGTCATGCCTGTCTGCAAATCAACTTAACCGGGCGATGAAAATCTTCTGAACTGTATAAAAACAAGTGGTTATAATATTGTATAGCATATAATTATGATTTTTAACTGGTTAAGGAAGTTAATTTCAAAACAAACAAAATACATTTGTTAAGTTCACATGGTAAAGTGTAATAATCTTTATTGTACTACACTTTTAACTATATCGAAACCTAATACACCTGATATATGCTATTGAAAAATAATGAAGATATTATGAATGACGAAAAAAACTTCTATTTTCGTAGTAAAAATTCAATTGAGTGGAGACTCTGAAAACTGTTCACCATGAACAGTTTCAAAGAAGACGGGTTTCTTTTGGTATTTATTTTTCATGTATGTTACAGGGAACAATACCTATTGACCCTAAACTTGTGTACAGGTACTTAAAGAAAACACGTATCTCGTGAACGATAATCAAATACCTAGGTATAGAATATTATTGTCTGTATAGAATTCGATCGAACAACACGCGAAGAACCTTAGAGTTATACATCTCAGTATATATTGTTTATTTTTAAATGAAATACGAGATGAATATTTTTTTTAGTTCACTTATATCTGTAATTTTGTAGAAAATTTGTGATATTGTCTTGATGTTTGATTTACAATTATTTTGTCAAACGCTTACAAAATGTATAACTAGAAGGTGATCTATAAAATATGCTGTAAATCTGAAAAACAAACTTACCTATAGGTTGATGTAATACAGGTAAAACATATTTCTGTATAAATAAAAAAAAACCGGCGGAACGAAACAATGATACGCACGTTAAATTCTTAAAACAATTTTTACGTTCATAATTAATTAAAATAACCTAGATATTTTCTTTCGATCGAATTCTAAATATACGTTCACATATAATTTAAAGATGGTAAATCAAAATGTCAAGTTTTTTTTAGTATATTATAAACAATAAGATTGTATTTGTGTGATTATCATTGTAGAAATCCCGTTGCAGAAAGAATTTTTTTACAATAAAATTTTTACATTTTTTACGATGTAACCACTATAAAACTTTCAGAATATGTATCTCACCAACTACTAATATTAAATTTTATTGTTTTCAATATTATGATGTCGGTCATAATTCACTTAAGTGCTTTTTATTTAGCTAATGCTTAAGTAAGATTATTTTTTAAATAATGCAATAATCTGTAAATAAAATTTGTCGGTAAATTGTTTAACTATTAAATGTTTTTAAACATCGTATTATATATAAATTGGAGTAAGGTAAAAGTTAAAAAGACAACTCAATGAATTAGCTTCACAAAGTGAATTACTGGTTAGTAGTCTATAATACTTTTGATTTTTTTTTTTTTTTATAATGGGATTTAAATATATCTGTTAAAATAAGTATCTATACTTATACGCGAACACGTAGCACTTGCGGGTCATCTTTTACGGTCAATGAAGTAAAATTACGAAACAAGAGACATATAATGTATTTGAGTCATATAATATTTTATACAAATATTCCAAGCAGCGTACTATTCATATATATGTATATAAATATATTTCTTATTCTGTTTATTAAAAATCAAATAATTTTATTTTTAAATTGTTGGTCATTTTTTCTTGAAAGTTATTTGTTTTGTAAAAATATATTTTTACTTTTGTCGAAAAAAAAAATCATGTCTTTAAAACGTAAAATAAGTTTTCAGTATTTTATTTAAAACTACGAATTTACATACGATAGGTATACAGTGAAAAAAAAAAAAACAATACTTTAAGTATTCACTAGGCGTTTAAAATTTTTTTTGAAATTGCTTTTTCAACACGACCGAAAAATATTCCTGGCCAGATTTGTGGTACGTACATGTCGCTTTATAAAACATACCTAATCCAAAATTTTTACAAAGTACCAGTCAACTAGTAAAATGTTCGGTCGAATTATGTTTTTAAAATAAACGAAAACTACGTAAAAAACTAACCATAAATGGCAAGTTTCACCGGTGCGATGTTGGCTGTCGTTGATCATTCTTATCAATGCAGTTTTGTTAGTTTACAGTTTCTTAAAATTTGTAATTATCAAGTAACGTCAAACTATACACATGTTCAATTTGCATTCATCGCCTACTTGTATTATTCGATTATGCTGTACGTTGTTGAATACGAAGAATTCCTAAACAAACATCGCGATAAAGCATAGATAGTAAAATGCACGAAGAGACGCGCAGTTTGAGAGTTTGAGATAATATTTGTGGTCGGTTAGTGATCAACAACAATGTGCGGTCTGCGTAAAATAAAATACAAATATGATTTCAATACAAAATATCAAAATCGAATTGCCGTCCGAAATGGACGGCTCCTTCCCTGCGAACGGTGACTACGAATGTAATAATAGTAGGTACGTAAAAACCCTGACCCCATTTTCTCGCGGACGACCAATTAAATAGCGTTGTTTTTTTATTTTAGAAACTAAGCGTAGCGTGGAATATTATGTGTCGTACTTGGAGTAATGGTTTTTTTTCACCGTAAACACTTTTTCGGACAGAAACACCGTGGTCCAATCGCAAAGTGTCATATCACTAAAAAGTTTGGAAAGTGAACGTGAAAGTCCGGTACTTTATTCCAAGCGATTTTTGAAATTTTGAACGCTTCTCAAAAAAAAAAAAATGTTCGAAAATTTGCTGCGAAAACGGTGAAATTTTACAATCACGTTTTCGCGTTGAAGTAGAGCGTAGATCTTTATACGCCTAAGGCGTTATTGGACGGTAGATTTGTTTTAGCTGTCCACACTTTTTTCAATTTGTTTTTAACAACGATTTTTCTCGGGCAGTTTAGCAGTTCGGACGCGAGTTATGTCGCGTTTACGGTGACCGCGACGGAAGAGAGGAACAAAAAAAAACCGTTTTCCCGTCTGATGGGACGGGCGCGGGATCAATAATTCGCCGTGCGCCGTGAGTGACGACGCGAACCGGCGACAAGAGTGTTGTCGGCTGCGGAGGCGGAAATTTCGTTGTTTTTTGCGTCGTCGGACAGACGTCATCAGTTGCGGAATCCAGAACGAATCGCCCGGGAGGGACTTGGTTAAGTTCCCACGAGCTTTTGGTGTAAAATAAAACGCTATTTGTCACTTGGTTAGAAAACACCGTTTTATAAATGGTCGGTTACACGATTCGGCGTATTTTTTTATAAATCAATACCAAAGATATTTATAAACGTTTTAATATTTTATGTTTCGCTCAAAATGGTCGTTTGTCGCTACAGCGCTAAACGTAACCGTTCTAATAGCAGCGAGTTGCTAAAAAATAAAAATAATAATAGTGTAAAAACGTCTATTAACGAAAATTTTAAAAACAATTGTTTAACCTCCTATAGGATAATCTTTTGCTTATTCGAGCATTGTTTTTTCAATACACTACGACATCGTATACGATTGTGTTTAAAAAATGACTAACCTACTGTCAACCCCCGACTTGGATACGTGCTTGGTATCACATCTGTAAACAAAAATCGACCGACTCGAGAGTGTGAAACCTTTCGGCGCGATTATTTAAGTAGGTACGATATTGGACGAAGACGGCGAGAAAAGCGTAACCTAACCTAATCCGGTAAACGCGAACGTGAAAATTCTGTAACGTCTTTAGTGTCTACCGATAGTTGTTGGTAACCGAAACTCGTATTGATAGACGATTATGAGTTTTTAATTGAGTGGCATTCGTCCCTTGTGTCTACCCCGGATAAGTTTTAAGCACACGTTTAAGTTAGTGACAAAATTATAGCTTTCAGTATCTATTGATGAAAAACTGGTGTTTCTAAATTTCATGCAAAAAAAAAATCCATAAACTTTTAAAACCGAAACTCGTTTAAGCGTGATCTCCGTTCATTCGGAGATATAATCGTCGTGCCGTTCGAGACGTTCTTGAGACCACTGACGTTCTCACAACTATACCAAATCAGAAACTAGTAACCGCTATCTATTTGCGTTACGCACGGTATACGAGTTGAAGTTTATGTGACGGAAGAGACGAGCAAGTTCAATAAGATTGTGTAAAACAAATAAAAATAAACCTCGTGTGGAGATAAACGACTTTTTGAGATTGTTGTAAGCACACTACAGCAGTCGACTACTGCGTACGCCGAGTGCCCGAGATAACGTTTAAGCCGTAAAAAAAAACGCCCGAAGAAGCGCACAACACTCTGTACGCGGTATCGGATGAATAAAACTAATAGTTTATGTGAACTCGACCGCGATTAGCTACGATAAACATTTGTTGTACTTTACACAGTCCGTATATACAATATACAACGTAGCTGTTTCTCTGTTACCGTGTAGTGTATTTTTTTGATGAAATTTTTTACCGAGTCGATCGCTGTAATTCGCTTTGTTTCGTACAACATTTGTCAATACGAAATCGTTTAATGGCGTTGGCTACTTTCGACTATGTCGTTCTGGTGTTCGCGTTACTCGCGTCCGCGGCGATCGGAGTGTACTGCCGGCTGACGGGCGGCCAACAGAAAACGACGCAGGTAAAAAACAAAAAAAACCTCGGACACGCGTTATAGCGCGAGCGTTTAGTCGAAGAACAGAATATGTTTCATTTTCTAATGTGTTTTACTAACGCCCAAAACGTATACTGATTTTCCTCGTGTGACTTTTGTGTACGCATAAAAAAAAAATTTAATTATTACAAAAACCGTGGTCCGAATTAGGTGTACGCAATAGTATATAACATGCGCGTGACGACACCTGTTGATGCTCGTGAATAACGTACGTTTTTTATCAACCGTGATACGAATTGTGTGATAACGATTGTTACGTGGCGTTATTAATTGCAAGTGTTTTAGATAAAACCCGAGTAAAGTATACATTGCGAGCACTCACTCGCGTAACGCTACAAGCACGAACGCAATTTCGTCGGACACCATATAAAATACACCGGTCTCCGTAATCTCGAGGACTGATTATTCCTCTCTACAACCGAACTGTTAAGCTAACCGTGGCGGATAAAGTGCCATACCATCAAACCCAGTCGTATATACTTCAATGAATTGTAATTATAAAACTATTGGGTTACGTTAACGAATAGAACTGATCAATAAGGAAATTGTTAGGATTTCATAGTTCAATTCGTTACTGTACATTAAACAAAAAAAAAAAAAACACTTTTTCAAGTATATAGCAGAATTAACGCGATCTTTACTTAATATTATATTATAAATTGCACCTACTCCACTTGCGACTCCATTTCTTCATGGTTGACCAATGATAAACGTTTCAAATGATGATAATCAATGAAATCAAATGATAAACATACAAATATTTATCCAGCTAAAGACATTTCAGTGTATGATAAAATGAAAATTATATTTAAACATAAAATACGAAAAAAAAAAAGGCCTAAAAATATTTTGATATATTTTAACGTAGATACATATGGAGTTGGCCCACCTATTTAAGAGTATACACATCAAACATTCACCAACATTTTGCAAGTTATTTGTAAGACTTTGCAAATCTATTCTAATCATTTCAAATAGATAATATAGATAAACATTTTTAATCTAAAAGCCTCTTCATAATTAGTTCATCACATTATAATTTCAGTTCTCGCTGCACATTAAATTATTGTAACATAAAATATTGTTGTTTATTAGAAAATCCCTTAATAGCATCGTACTATTTTTTAATCACTGAGAACGTTTGCACCGTAGTGTGAATAAAATTTTTAGTGGGTGATAAAAAGAAGCAACATTATGTTGTACTGTAGAAAGGCCGTGTGATTTGTGTGCAGTTTAAGCAATAAAAACGAAAAGAAATTATAATTCTTATCGGTTCTGCAGTGTTTTCTCGTGTTGTACTGTCGTAACTTGCAACCCAGACCCGAATCACCTAGACGTTTCTGGTTTGAACGAGAAATCAACAGTAATAATTATCATCTATAAAATTATTACTCTATGAACTGTGAATAACGTAAAATTACGGTTATGACAGTTGAGTCAAAACGAATGTGTACGCTAACATAAAATTACAAAACATCAAAAGCTACAATAAGTTATAAACTATTCTTTGTGACGTGATCAATGGAAGACAAAATATATTTCGGGTGTAGGAGTCTAACTAAGTCCATCCCTCTAATCAGTTATAATACCAAAGTTTTATTTATTCGCCAAGTTACTATAGTCATGATAATAATTAGTGTAAAACAACTTATCAATTTTCAGGAATACATGTTAGGTGATAAAAAGTTATCGATTATACCTGTCGGGTTTTCGTTGATGGCAAGTTTCATGTGCGCCACTGCGATGTTCGGATTGAGTGCCGAAAACTATTTAAGAGGTACCCAGTTTATGGTCATCAATTTGTCCAATATTATTGGCACGCCGATCGTCGCATACGTATTTCTGCCAGTATTCTATAAATTGGGCAATTTATCAGTTTATCAGGTACTACACGTTATGAAAATCGATTGATACTAGTCAAATTGATTTTATTAATGAATAAAATATACGCGTTTATAGATTCGGTTTTTTTTCAATACATTATAACACGTTGTACGAACTTGTGGTATTTGTTAGAACACTAATGCGCATTTTTTTGTTTTTTTTGCTATTTTGAATTTCGACGCCTCATTTTAAAACGTCTACTGTAATTCAAAAAGTAATCGGCAACAATAGTTTGCAATAGATACGCTGATATCGTAACAATTAATGTCACGTACGGTGAGGGAAAACAACTCGAAAAAACCAAGATTGAAACGGCAGTGTAAAAATGCAAAAGAGACGGCGGCTAGTACACGGCGGTCTCGAAAGCGGGCAGTTTTTCGTAAACAACTTTCGTAAAATTCGCACAGAGAGTGTCTAAAAACCTATTTTTCGTTTGCAAAAATTTACCGCCTACGGTTACGAATAGGTACTAATAATAGTCGCTGGTTTTTATAAAATGAAATTTATAAGACACATTTGAAGGGCCCCCAGCCTAAAATACGGCGCTGCGGGAGTGACGTTTGAGAATCCGAAATCATGGAAACGTGTTACAGTACTTGGAAGAGCGTTTCGGAAAGTCGACCAGAATCGTGGCGTCCGTGGCGTTCAGCGTGCAGACCGTGTTGCGGACGGCGTTGCTGTTGTACGCGGCCTCGTTGGCTTTGAACGCCGTTGCCGACGTGTCACCGACCGTGTCCATGACGGCCGTCGGTGCGCTGTGCGCGTTTTACTCGACCATCGGCGGCATCAAGGCCGTGATCATCACCGATTTGTTTCAGGTCAGCTATTAGATTCCGAGCGACCAGAGGGACGAATGTATTTTGTTTTTACAACGATGAAGTTTTTTTTCCCGTCAACAACTTTTCGTACGGAATGAAAACTAACCTATGAATGTGTTAAAGCTTTCATGGATTGTCATATTAGTTAAAATGCTTACGTCTATATCCACGTGTGAAGTTTGGTTCTGACGTTTCGGACTCTCTGAATATTATCTCTGAAGATGGACTCTGAAATGAGTCCGAAACGTCAGAACCAAACTTCACACGTGGATATAGCTGTAAGCATTTTAACTAAGAAAACTAACCTACTCCGATTTTCAAAGTCGTTAACTTTTCTAAAAAGGTCTATGAACCCCAGTAGTGGTACAGTGGTGGTCGAAGCTTTATTTCGAAATCTCGCTCACTTTTTGAGTTTTACTCCAAAAATACCACATGAAAGTCGGGCTTTTGATTACTTTCTGAGTTGTAATTTTTTTTTTTTTGCTATTTAATCGCTGGACGCTTTCTTCTGTCTTAAGCATAAATGTCTAGTCATCTATATTATTCAATTATTTATTGTTTTTTTTTAAATTTTACAGTTCGTAAATATTCTCTTTTATAAAAAAAAAAATAGTATACAGAAACGCCTTGGATACTTTTCTCTCTTCCGATGTATTTCGGCTTATATTTGAATAACCCAAGCTCCGAGTTAAAAATTAAAACTCGAAAAACAATTCGAAAATAAGCACACTTGAAAATTAACACTTTAAAACCGCGTATGCAAGAGAACCGCCTACACAGTTACGTAATCAAAAATAATTCAATTTGTACTCCGATTCTGTTTGCTAAGTTTTAACAAACGATTTTGCACCATAAAATTAATTTTGATGATCCAAAAATAAAAATGGGCGGATTGCGCGTGTTTTTTGGACGCGACTAATACGCGCTCGTTTCTTAACTGTACGACGAATCGACATCAGCTGTATAAACACAAACAATCAAAAAATTCATTATTATTTTCCTAAAACCGTTAATTTCATAACAAATATTATTAAATAAATGTTACAACATTCCATTTACAACGTGCACATCGCAAGACGGTCGAACTTTATGACGAGCAGTGTCGAATTTAATATGTTCGTTACAGTTTTTATTTTTAAATCGCGTTCTTATCTGCAATCTCAATGACATTTCTATGAAACGTTTTGTAATGTAAATTTGTCACTAAATACTATTTTATGTGCGCATATTGTGTACGTGTTGGGTATTTTACAATGTGCTTACATTTAATACTATGCAGGTAAGACTAATAACTATCATTAATAAATATTCTACCTTATACATTGTGTGTATATTTGTAACAAAACTAAATTAATTGTTTAGCATGCCAACATTATAGATTGTAAAGCTAATTGAAATAACTAAAACTCGGTTTAATTTCGTTAATGACTACGGTTACATAGTCGGTATAAGCTGTACAGTGATTAATTTGTTTCCGAAGTTTGTTCACTATAGGTACTAATTTACTTCTTACTGTATTGAATAACAGAGAACTAGTTTTAATTTTCAAACATTTATTTTTATGAAATCAATTTTCAGTTCACTTAATTACAATAGCAAAGACCGTTTGCGTTTTAATTTTCTGTTTAAAGTAAAACATTTCTTTTTTTCAATCTGGCATTATAAAAGTTATCATTACTTCTCGTAAATCCATCTATTTTTATTCAAATAACCCGACCGCATAAAATGTGGATACAAATTGAACTAAACAGAAACCAATGACAAAATAGTTGAGATCGATTGCATTTATTAGGTAGCTACAAAATATAAAGACATTCCTACATAATTTTTACATAATATATAATGTATAAATGAGTTTTTTTACCTTTTGTATTTTTCAAGACTAAAATATTCATTTATTAATTGATAAATTATCAACAACGAGTTATAACTTACATTTTACATACGATATATCTTAAAAACAATATTTTATACTTTACAAAATGTGAGTCGTTATTTGCGTTATTTAACAAAAAAAAAAAAAAGTACGTTATTTTATAGTTTATAATGAACAAAATAAGTAAAACGACACCTATATGGTTAAAATAATAACAAATACCGACAAACCGTAAGTTTATAATTTTTTTGTTTAATTTTAGTCTCTACTCATGTTCGCGTCTGTTTTTGCCGTAATTGGTGTTGCTGCGGCTGAAGTTGGTGGTATAACAGAAATCTGGAAGATCGCTAAAGATTACGGTCGTGTGGAATTTTTCAAGTACGTTCAATGCCGATTTTAATCAATCGCTTT
>CM029359.1:35791912-35868444 GCA_017140985.1 Hormaphis cornu
CATTACTTCTCGTAAATCCATCTATTTTTATTCAAATAACCCGACCGCATAAAATGTGGATACAAATTGAACTAAACAGAAACCAATGACAAAATAGTTGAGATCGATTGCATTTATTAGGTAGCTACAAAATATAAAGACATTCCTACATAATTTTTACATAATATATAATGTATAAATGAGTTTTTTTACCTTTTGTATTTTTCAAGACTAAAATATTCATTTATTAATTGATAAATTATCAACAACGAGTTATAACTTACATTTTACATACGATATATCTTAAAAACAATATTTTATACTTTACAAAATGTGAGTCGTTATTTGCGTTATTTAACAAAAAAAAAAAAAAGTACGTTATTTTATAGTTTATAATGAACAAAATAAGTAAAACGACACCTATATGGTTAAAATAATAACAAATACCGACAAACCGTAAGTTTATAATTTTTTTGTTTAATTTTAGTCTCTACTCATGTTCGCGTCTGTTTTTGCCGTAATTGGTGTTGCTGCGGCTGAAGTTGGTGGTATAACAGAAATCTGGAAGATCGCTAAAGATTACGGTCGTGTGGAATTTTTCAAGTACGTTCAATGCCGATTTTAATCAATCGCTTTTTTCTTTTCTTTATCAGTTCGACACTTGTGATATCTTAAAAGATTTACAAACGCGACGGTGACAAGCTAAAGGATAAATTATTGTTTCCCGTAGGTAGTTTTTTAGTTTAAACTTAAGTCCTACGACCAATGAGAGACTGGAGATTGAAACAGAAATCTAGTGTCGTTAAGCTCTTGTCGCTACTCGAACACTTTGCGTCAAACACGACTGACATCTCGCTGACGATATTTTACGATTTTAAAACTGAATCATTAAGGGCGAAATGAAAAAGAAAAGCTACCTATTTTTTTTCCAATCGTAATGTGATCGTTTTACGATTTAATTTAAACGTAGCGTAATTTTTTGAACACGTGTACGTCTAAGACTAAAACGTTTTAAAGTTTTGGAATGGTTTGATTGAATTTCCACTTTTTTTTAATCTACGCCCGAATTCAACTCTTAGATAAGTCCAGCAGATGGGTACTTTATTCGCGAAAGTAACTCCCTAGACGGTCTGACCACCATGCAATACGAGAACGCCTTCTTGGAAACAACGTCCGAATCACTTTTTGTTCAAACCGTGTGTCCATCAATGAGCGTTCCAGAATATACTCGTGTAGGTCCGATGTAAATGTGATTGGCGTTTTGCACCACGGTTATTAATTAACAATCCGATTTGTAAAATGAACCGAAATTCACACAAACAATTTTCGAAATTCAAGTCGTCATCACGACCGTCGTGGTTTTGTTGTCTGCAAGGACGACGCGCGAGTAGGGGCGCTTGTCCGGGGCACTGTGGACTGCGGAGTTATATTCTTCCTTTTAACAATTTTGTTGCCCCCCTAGAGGTTTTAATTTACGAAATATGTGTATAAAACTATATATACTCTTATTTTTTCCGATTTCTAAAAAAAAAAAAAAAATGTTGAGTTGACTCCCTGACAATGTGGTCTCGATCAAAAAAATGTATCGCCCCACAAATCATCAAATGAATGGCACCGAGGCATCGAATGAAAGGTGGTTTTCGAAAGTTTTCAGATCGATCCGACGGTGAGGCATTCGTGGTGGACGCTTACGTTGGGCGGCGCGTTAACGTACGTGTCGGTGTACGGCACCAACCAGGTGCAGGTGCAACGGTACCTGACGATGAAAGACTACGGCACCGTGGTCGCCACCCTGTGGTTCAGCTGGCCGATCACCGCGTTCCTGTCCGTGTCCATGTGTTTCGCCGGCCTGGCCGTGTTCTCCAAGTACCGGGACTGCGACCCGATCAAGTTGGGATACTTTTCGCGGGGAAAAACGACGTTTCTGATTGTGTATACGTGTTTGTGTGTGTGTGTGTGTCTGTTGTGTACGCAGAGATGGCCGGATCGCCAGCGGGGACCAGCTGATGCCGCTATTCGTGCTGGACACCATGGGAGGCACACCCGGATTGACCGGACTGTTCTTGGCCGGCGTGTGCTCGTCCGCGCTCTGCTCGGTGTCTGCCGCGCTCAACTCGCTGGCCGCCGTCACGCTGGAGGACTATATCGCGGTAAAATACGAACAGTGCTGCGCGGCTAACGCGGGCCAGAGCGTCGGAAAAACGGCCGAGAGAATGGATAGGTCTCGAAATAATTACGGAAGAAGTATAAAGGGACTCGTCGAGAGCGTAGCGAGGAAGTGCGACGGAGGGCTATACGATGACAGAGAACGGACTGAGATGGTTAAGGACGACGAGTGTGGTGATGCGGGGAGAGAAACGCGAAGCAGTAAGGAAGGTTATGAAAATAGACGTTGAGGAAAAAAGAAGTAGAGAAAAAGATGGATGGAAACAATCGAAAACGATTCGAGGTCCGTTAGTGCGTTTGTGTAGGGCGCCCGTGCGAATAACCGCAACAAGCGAGAGTGTATTAGAAATAGTTGTGAGGAAGTTACGCCGAACGGCCAATAATTTCAACGACTTTGTTGTTAAATACGTACAAACCACACGAACAAAAATTATAATAGTAAAATAACGAAAATACAATGTTATAAATTTACAAAACAGTGTTTTAAACAACGGGACGGTTAAATCAAAGGTGTGATGAGAACTCAACTGTTTAGTGATGCAAAAATTATGTAACTAGCATGTGTTTTTTTGGAAGCGAATCATTTTTTCAATAGGGTGGTCTCGATTGTGAAAGCGTATAAAAAAGCATGTACATAACGATTGTGAATACTCAATACATTCAGTTCGAATTCGCTCGTGTTGTAGCCACTGACCGGCGGTGAAATGCCCGATCACAGGCGCGTGTTGTGGCTCAAAATCCTGGTGATTTTTTATGGCGTTTTATCGATCGCGATCGGTTTCTGTGCCCACTACGTGGGACCGTTAATGCAGGCGTCAATGACCATAATGGGCATCATCGGTGGTCCAATGTTAGCCGTTTTCACTCTTGGCATACTCGTACCATACGTCAATCAAAAGGTGACTTGTTGTTTTTTAAGATTTTATTTTTTCTTCACCTTCGTCACGTTTTAGGTTATCCAATACCATAAAAAGCGTTTTTCCTTTATCCTCTCATAATTGTATTCAGAATACGTATTCAAATACTTTGAACAAAAAGTATTTAAAAAGTACCCACCGTTCTGAGTACCTGAAAAAAAAAAAACTGAACCCAGAACTTCCTTCTGTCACTCGACAATGTAAAGTCAAAAAATAAAACGACTTTTACTGCAAAAAATCGATATTATTTTTAAGCAAAACAGATAACTTAAAACACAATTAATGTTTTTTGAAGTTTAGCATACAAATACTAGATAAAAGTATTTCAAATACTTTAGGCTATTCGTATTCTAATAGTATTCGAAATACCGAAAAAAGTTTTCAAATATACTTAACATGTAAGTACCTAACAAGTAATACTTCGAGCATTACGCATTGATGAATCCATTTCCATCACAATGTTTTATTGTAACTATTATGATTGTTGCAATATTATTATAATCACTCAAAACATGTCGTATACTTTTTTAGGGTTGTTTGATTGGTCTGGTCGTGGGTCTTATTTTTTCATTCGCGTTGGGACTAGGTGGGCCGAAACCGCCTCTGAAAAATTTGCCAACTTATACAAATGGATGTCTATCGGACTCGTTTCCCAATTACTACGCGTCTACCACGCCAATACCTGCAGCGTAAGTGTTACGTTCTTCATTAAAATCCGTTACGATATCATCAATACGCACAATCGCCGAAAATATAGAAAAAGAAACGCTTAAATCGACGCTTGATGCACGGCGAATACTTCTCGAATCGTCTAGAAAAGTCTTTGTTGTTGTTTTGGAAAAATAACAATATTAGTTTATTGGTGATTGTCGATGGAAGTCACTGGAAAAAGAAACAAACCGCTATCTATTAACTATGAACGCAAAGTTTTCTGACGTGATATCGTCACGAAAGTAATTTAGATTTTAGAAGATTCAAACGGATCTTGAACTATCTTTCTTCATCAATTAAAAACACGAACTCACACTGTTCACGATAATGATTCGGGTTAGGGTACTGAATTTGAAAACCGCCCTGAAAATCTTGAAAACATAAGCGTATCATCGTGCCTCTAATGCATTATGTGTGCATGAAAATTTGAATTTTACTTTAGTTTTTATTTGTAATAAAATATAAGCATAACATAAACCGTATAATTTTAGGAATCATGAAGAAAGTTATTTATACATGTATAAGATTAGTTACATGTACTACATAGTCATTGGTTTTGCAACGACGTTACTGGTAACATTGACGACCAGTTTATTCTTTCAATCAAATGTAAACAATCTAGAACCAAGACTGTTTTTCTCGGTCGTGTCCGAAAGAGTGGAAAAGAGGTTTAGAGCAACACGCAAAAAACATTCGACTACGTCTAAAACTGTAACGTTCGAACTCGGTTCGTAAAATATTATACTGTACAGCATTCGGATGTTTGTAAATATTATCATACTATAATAAGTAGGTAATATGTTATGCTAATTTAGCGTAAAAACAATGTTTTGCTAAAATAAAAACACATTTACCCAGAAGTATATTTTTTAAAATGCATAATTTTGTTATGATCCTGTATTATAATTTTAGGTATTTATGCAGGTACCGTTATAGTGTTATATTCGAGGCTAAAACTAATTACAGAATAAACTATCGTAAATGTTTTTACTGTACATGAATATTTTTAAGTTTTTATATTTTATTAAGCTGATTCATTGAACAACACTATTTTTAACTATTTTGATTTGGATAGTGTTTATTTGATTGACCTTCAACCAATTTATGTGTATTAAGTGTTATCGATGTAAACGAAACTCACTAACTAAACAATCATGTAATGAGTTGCTGCAGAATTTGAAAAATTATTAAAATACCTATAAAAATTTGTCATATTTGTTAATATATGTAGTATGATTTAAATGTATCAGCTAATGACAATTTTTGTTTTATTTAGTAAGTTTTTATATTAAACGTATTATTTTTAATACAGACAGGTGGTATATGTATAATTGTTTGTTTTGATTATACAAATTATTACTCTCTATTTCCATACAATTAAAATTTGAAAAATGTCTATAAAAATAAACGATTTTAAAAAAAATATATGAATTCAATTTTATAGATTACCATATGTTTGTCAATAATAAGTAACAAAAAATACTGTTATTCCAATGACAAAATGGTATAGTTAAAAATGTGAATAAATTATTTCAAACTACTCTTTTCAAATGTTTTTTTTTTAAAAAACACCGTTGTATTATGTAGATAACATGTTTAAAATTGTGTTTACAAATACAATTTAGTGGGGAACACAGAAAAAAAAAAAACTAGTACTCTGAAAAAAATGACACACTCACTGTTTTCTGATTGTGACTAATTATGTGTCAAGTTCAGGTATTCTGTACAAGTCATTCAAATAAAGTTAAAATAAACTATCATAAAAATTTTCAGATGTTTTTCATTACTTATAAGTGTATTGTATGGTTTATAATCCTACAAGAACTCGCAAATGAATGTCAAGTCACAGCTAAACGTAAGATAATCAATAATAATAGAATATTGTTGTCGTATAAAATAATTACAAATTTATTTTGCTATACAAATTTTTGTATTGGTAAATTATTTGCAAATTCTCGCGTTCAAGCACAGATTATTTTTGCAAAAATATAAGAAAGAAAGTATTGTATGGTAGATTTATAAATAAAATTAAAAAGTATTAAAATAATTTTAAGACTTTACTCAGTTTCAAAATTTACTTAGGTACTAAAAAAACTATTCCATCCAACTTGATCTTTCAATTTAGGCCCTGGTGCGCGAGACTATTTGGGGGCTTAAAAATTATTTTAAATAATGAAAATCATTATCGTAATTTCAAATTACTTTAAAATGTGTTTTAGTTGCAAAAATTCTGATTTCTTTTAGATAAGAGTATCTCAATGCTTTTAAATTCTGAGCGTTAGCGAAAAATGTTTTGTTTTTCCAATGATGTTTTTTTGTTTTTTTTTGTTTTTGTTTCTCTGTGAACAACTTTAATAGTGTAAGGAATACTCCAACTTTTACGTTCAGTACCTATAATGAAAGGTCATTGAAATTTTATTGTACTTTGAGGAGTCTCAAATTTGAAAGTTCAAAATTGACAAAGGTCCAATCAAAAAACTAAGTCAAATTTGACCAAAAACGTTAAAAATTACGACAATCGTGTTTTTTGACATAATTGATTTAGTTTTTTGGCCATAAAATCCAAAAAAATAGAACTAGAAACTTTTACACAATACTGAAAAAGGTAGGTCTGGTCCAAGGTTCTAGTGATTTCGAAAATTTTAGTACTAAGTATAGAACTTTAAAATTGTCGATAATTTCCATTTTTTTTTTTTTGTGGTTTTTGTTCGATAACAATTTAATTATCTAATTATCGACAAAACGTTTTGAAACTTGAACAAAAGGTTAACAACAAGTATATATGCTTCTAAAACCTTTCGAAAATAAAGGGTCACAATTTTTTTTTAGTCGATTTAAGTTGGAAAATGGTCGAAAATTGGTCATACCTTTGACTTGTTTTTAAAAAACAATTTGTGACTCAAGCAAATTTTTTATATTTAGACTTTAAATTGAAACATGTTATGTAAAACCAAGTTTTCTATCGGATAAAACATTTTTTAAACAATAAAGAATCAATAGATTCCGAATGAGTGCAATAAAAGTATTGAAAATTGGTGTAATTTTGTTATAACAATGAAATTACGCTCTATTGTGCAATTGATACTAAAAACGTATAAACTCCTTAAATAATGGTTCAAATAGTTTGAAATTTTCACACGACATTTAAATTAATATTCTTTACACGTGGATATGTTTTGTGGAATTTTTGGACCCTTTTTATTGTTAAATTTGGTTTTTATTGCGACGTATCCTAGACAACTGAGCTTGTTCAGAATCGTATTTTCGAAAGCAATGATTTATCATTGCTTTTAAATATTAAATAATGCGTTTGTACCACAACTTCTAAGCTAGTGACCCACCCAAAGCGTGGACGCTACTCCATCAAACTACCCACGGGACCTAGGGGCCCAGGATGCCCCTTTCCCTATAAACGCCACTGTACCTAAAGATATGGAAAGTTGTTTTGTTAGAGAAATTAAATTGTAAATAAAAGAATGATGATATTATCAAACAACCCTGTAACCTAAAACATATACAAATATATTATGCATAATATACATAGCATACCTATATGAAGATGGTTGCTTGTATAATTTTTATTCTTTGATTTTGGAAACAATTTTATTTTAATTTTGTATCATGTTTTGATCCTAAAATATTATTCTTCCTAAACATTTTTAATAAAATTGGTATTTATGTATTTTTTCCTAGAAGAATTTGACTACGATGTATTGTCAAGAAAAACTGATATACCTTACATCAACTATCATGGACAACCAAGCACCACGAAAGAAATGAAAAAGAAGAGTGACATTGATACGTATAATTTAGCTTTAACAAATGAAATTAATAAAAGGTATAAAAAAAATATTGAGGGAAAAACACCAATTTTTTTGGATCGTAGTTCTTTAAACATCCCGTACCATCCGGATAAGTCTAAACCGAATGAGATACAGATGAATGACAGTACTAAAGCAAATGAGGTAAAAAAGTCAAGAAGTAATCCCACGCAAAGTCTTAGTAGTAAATTCTCAATTAGCTCGAGTGAAAAAAATGGTGTGAAATCAGTAGATACTTCAAAATATATTAATTCGAGCACCAAACCAAACTTAGGTAACTACCCTAATGTTAATTTTAACAACGTAAAAGAAATTAAATCAAAACCTGATACGAACAATAATGTGGATATAAAATCCAGTAATTTATTTAAACAAACTCCAAATCCAAAAAAAGATAGTGTCAACGTGGCAAATTTTAATAAATCAAATAAATCAACAGATCTACCATCAAGATTGGATTTGAAAAAACAAATTGGTAAAACATCTAATAGTAGATTCGGTCTCACGGTAAGTGAAGAATCAACCGAAAAATTAGTTAAAGATGCAAATGATAAAAAAGTTGAAAATCCAAAAAAAATACTTAGTGGTACAAATGGAAAGGAATCTGAAAATGGAGACTCAAAAAAAAAATTTAATTATTTGGCATACCAGGAAAGGAAGAAAAAAGATGTACTAAAAAATAACACAGATAGAACATTCGAAAATAGTTACAACAAGAAAGAGATCCACGAAAACAATAATAAAAAACCATTGAATAAAAAATTAGAATATGGACCGAAAAAAAATTCCTATTCTGAAATTTCAAGAGATGATTCAAACGAAGATTCGACTACAAGAGAAGAGTCAAACGATTTAATAGATAAACATTTTAAACATGATTTTAGAAGTAAAAAGAAGAAAAAACCAAATAATAAATTAAAGGAAATTTTAGATTACGGTCCCACAAAAATACAAAAAAATAACGTTTTAGATACAAAAACTATTATACCTCATATTCAAAATTTAGGTAAAATAGAAAAACCGTTATCAGACCATCAAATGATAGATGAAAAAAACGGTCATTCAAGAAGACAAATCAATCAAAATCATCAGCGGAAATCTAATAGAAAAGATGGAAAAACTAAAAAAACTATTTTGCATTTAATTTTGAAAACAAACGACGAATCTAGCGATGAGTCCGGCCAAAAGAGTATAGAAACTAAAAGCAAACAAAAATCGAGAAAAAAATCCGCTAAAAATATAAGTAAAACGTCTGGTAGTGAAACAAAATACAATCGTGTAAAAGCCAAATCGGGTAGTAGAAAATATGTTAATAATTGGCAAAAAGGTAGCGACGAGTCCGCGTCCGCAGAAAGCAAAAGTCCAAATCAAACAATTGAAGATTCTGGCCAAACTTTTGAAAGTGAGAAACGTACGAAAAAACGTTCTAGTATTTCAAGAAAACGTTCAGTTAAGAATCAAAATAAATCACTATGTAGTTCCTCGAAAAAATGTAAAATGGATAAGACAAAAGAATTATCACTCAATACACAGGAAGATAAGCCTAAAAAACTTACTATTGTAAAATATAAAGTGTATGGTCGTTGAATAGGTGCACTAGATATTATAATAGTTTTTATGATGCATTATTCCATAAATTATTATATACTACAACCAAACAAAAAAGAATTAGATAATAAATGTAATCACGGGTCGCATTAATTATATGTATTTCATGTTTATGTTATTAAAAAGTTTAGACATAGATTTTCCTTAAATAGTGTGACTTGAATATATCATTAGGAAGATAACATTTGAAAAAAGCCAGAAATTTCCAAGTCGCGTGGGTAGTTTTATGGAGTAGTGACCTTCGGTTTGGAATAGGTCACTTTTCGAAAAGTTGCGTTTCGGAAAGTGTAGTTTGAAATTGGAATTCATAAATCAGTAAATGTTTAATGTTTTTACCCATTTTACGGGCAGCGTTCTGACTAAAAATTTTCGAATTTCGACAATTTCGTAAAGGGAAAGCTCAAAGTACCGTGCTACAAACTAGTTGAAGCTATCAGAAACTGGTTATCTAATCGTGTAAAGATCGGATAGTATTTGAAAAAGATATCGTGGTGTTAGAACGATTAAAAAAAAAAATTAATGTTAAAACCAATACATTCTTTGCATCACTCAGAATCTAAAATAATAATAATATCTATGGAAGCAATAGATTTTCACAGTGTTTGTTCATAATTTTAACACTTTTATACAGTTTTAATAATGTGCATTAACTGTTTGTACAAAACTGATAATTTACATAATTATATGTTAAAATATTTTCACAAGTATATATCTATATATAATATTATGTATTTACTAATGAAATTGAATTTAAATAGTATATTTTTTTAAATAAATAAGTTTAAAACAAATTTTAAATATTATAAAACATTTAATTTAACCGAATTTTCAACAATACCTAAGCTATCTATAAGATTAGTACAAATAATATACCTGTATTGACTTGAATACAATTTTACAAACATTTTTTTCCAGTACTTAACTAAAACATTTGTACTACATTCAGTCCTTGTTCGTATATTTCTTGAAAATATTACGATAATGAACTGTTTCTTATATTACATTATACTATAATATGTGCAATTTACAATTAGATGATAATACAACATATGAGTTTGATACGGTCGAGTCAGTTCATAACAAAATCAATGAAATTATTACGTTCCTAACAAGCATAATTCAACATTTTTTACCTAACAAGGAACGAACACGATTCTTAGCGACAAAAATTATTGGAAAATTATTACCTAATCGAACTGTATGGCTGAATGTGGAATCCATAATGGCTTATGCACACTGCTGTTAAAAGCAGATTCGAAAAATAAGAACAACAACAATTTATTTTTAAATGTAATATTATTATATGTTTATATTTAGTAGTCTTGAAATGTGTTACAGTTATGATTACACGGAATACTGAATACAATATATACTTGTTCGTACAATGTATATTCTTAAAAATACATCGTTATCATGGTAATTAATTATGTTAAAAACATACCAAACTAAATACAAAATATACATTTCAACAATAAAATGTTTCTGACACGAGTACCTACAATGCTACTGTTCGTAGATACGAAAAAAAAATAATCTATCACAAACAAAATAATAATAAACATTGAAGTATTAAAAACACTATAAAAAACACACAAGTAAAAAAGTCCAACACAAATGTAACTCATACCTGCAGACTATAATATGTTGAGTATATTCATATTAACAAAAAAAAAAAATAAACAACAATATCTATGATCGAAATGATTACAGAATAACAAATTATACCTATTATTATTTATTCGATCATACATTTGCATATTTTACTTTTGTTCATGATAATTATATATATATATATAATATAAGTTAATAGTATATTAAACTTAATAGTCATAAAAACAATAAACGACAACAAAATAAAATATTTTACCGTAATGGAACGTCTTCTAACACATACATTTGAGGGTAATATACGTGTATAAAATAACACGGGTATAAATATATTATAAATATAAATAAGTATACTGGGTAGATATTGCAGACGTCGCATATTTTTACTAGGAATGTTGTACGAACAGTACGTTATTTTAATAAGTATATTTTCTAAAAAAATGTGTTTGATTTAAAACTTAATTAAAACAAAGTATAACATTTTGCATAAATGAGTAAAAACTAACATTTTTGCTAACAGTAATCTGATAATAATTGTAATAGTAGATACCTATAGGCTGGAATAACGTAGGTTGGTAAATCTGATTTCATAAACTATATTATTAAAAACACTAAATACGGTGAGTTTTTTAAACTCTTAATAATCAAAGTTATACAATAATAATAATAATAATAATAGGTAGGTAGGTAGGTAGGTAATATCAATAATTTTTTACGTCTTAAAATTATTATAAATAACGCACCAAATATATTTTTTTTAAATTGATAGTTATACTTGATATGCAACAAAAACAATCTGTACATTTTACGGGGTAGTTGATGTTTAAACGAAAATATATATACGAGTCACATCGAAGCATTAATTTTACCGATCGTAATTATTATTGTTCA
This sequence comes from Hormaphis cornu, assembly GCA_017140985.1. Classification (NCBI taxonomy): domain Eukaryota; kingdom Metazoa; phylum Arthropoda; class Insecta; order Hemiptera; family Hormaphididae; genus Hormaphis; species Hormaphis cornu. Next base: position 35,803,614 of record CM029359.1, read on the forward strand.
ATACTGATGAAAAAATGGTATTGAAATAAGTTTTAACAACTTATTTAATTGAGTTTGGTGATTTGATGAATCATAATAAAACTTATTTTCCATAATCAGCATAATACGTAAGTATATTTTAAACCAGTAGTAAAACGTTATGCGTATATTAATATTATCATGTAAACGTAGTTGTTACACTAAACAGATGATATTTATTCATGATAGTTACTTTTAAACTATCAAAAATAATTAAATCTGTTTACGTCTCGTCTGAGTATCAAGTTGTAGATTGTTTTAAAATCAAAATTAAAATTATACTTGAAAGGTATACTTACGAATTGTCTAAGAAAATATATGAAGTTTTTTCCAGAACAATAACGAAAAAATGCCAGCACTGTCCTGCAGATAACGCTCGTAAACCGCACACAATACGTATAAACTTTGTAAACATTACGATAATATTCTCATAATATATAACTATAGAAATGTAGGTAGTATACTCTATACATTTGTGTTTATAAACCTTTGATTTTTAAAAATCAGTATATTTACAATAAATAGCTATGTCGTGAGAAATCGTGAATTTTATATTAATTTCTTATGCAATACCATCTCGTGTAGTATATGATTTTAAAAGTATAAGAAATATAATCAGTTATTATGGCACATATAAACACGGTCAAAATTATCAAAACAGAAAAAACATAATATAAAATCTACATTGTAGAACACATTATCACAAAAACAACTTTCACTAAGCATTTAAATGAGTATAAGAAAAAAGAATTTCTTGTTAAATAACTTTTATGTACGTTTATTATTGTCATCTTAAACTCGATACCGCAAAAGCACACTAATATAATACATCGACTTATAAAAGGCTACGTGTAATTATTACTCTATAAAATGCAATATACCTATAAAACGTAGTTTTTAATTTTACCATTACAAAATAAATTAAGCAAGCAATATATTTGTCACCAAATTAATTAGGTACGTTTCAATTTTACGTGTGTTACCGATATTTTTAGTACCTATGTGCAATGCACATTGTGCATTTATTATAGAATATAATATTAATTTTTCAATTATAATTTTTTATCATACGATGTACAAACTAAATGTATGTACATATTAATTATTATATAGTTCATAATATTAGTTTTTTTTTTAGCGTAATTCACCATATTAAGTTAATCTAATTTCAGAAGAAGAGATCACAATCAAAAATTTAGTATTAACAAAATATCATACAGCATAACAGTTATGTACTACAATTGTCTTTTATAAATTTTACTTTTATGACGAAGAATCACTATCGGAAGCAGCTGGCTTCGGCTTTGTTTCCACTGAAGGTTGAGGACTTCTTGGTACCGCAGTCGCTGCTAAATAAGGATTTTCTTCCACTTGTCCGTGTATGTGCTCGATTTCCACTCTGAAAAAGCCATTATAAAAATCAATAATATTAGATATTTCGATTAGAAATACGTGTTTATGATAAATAAACGTACCTGTACTCGTGTCTGGCCATTAGTCTCAGATATTTTTCTGGGGGCGTGTCTTTTTCGCTGTTCACTATTGAGACAGATCTGACCGTTGTGTGGGAAACTTGAGTTGTCGGCATTGTAAATTCTACATAACAATACTTATCCAACTCTTCAGGAACTTGGTCGTACGATGTTAGAGTCATGCGACAAACTAGGTTGTGCGTAGTGTATGCTCCTACGCAATAAATGTATTGCTTTTAAATAATGTTACTTTTCAATTGATGAAAAATATATTCTTCGATAATGTTTAATTTACCTTGTCCTTCTTTTGGCAACCTGGGCATTCTCCAAACCACAGCTCTGTGATGGTGTTCATACTTGGCTTCGCCCGACGTAACTTCAATTAAATGAGGCTCAAGATTGTCCATTGTACCAAGGAATCTATCGATACCTTTCACTTTGCCCGTCCTACATGTGTTACGAATTGTAAAAACCGAAAACAAGTATTTAAATATTTTTTATTACCTTCTATGAGCAGATTTGACAGAACCATATCTAAAATGTTTCTCCACTCTAAATAAATAAATCCAACATTCTGGTATGGGAAATCTTATGGCTACATCCTCACAAGGCACTTGTCCTAATTTCCTACTGGTGAATCCTGGTACGAGCACATCCCCTTTAAGTTCCACCTAAAAAATGAAAAATATATAAATTTTGTTATGACTTTCAATTATTTAAGATTTATACCTTATTTCCTGTTATACACATCGTAGTTTTTAACTGCAGTGGAAGTTCTCGATTTTTAGGAGGTCGGACCCTAAATCTCATCAACTCAATATAGCAGGCATCGGGTGGTTTGAACCTAAGATTTGAAAAAAAAAAATAATGATATTTTAAAAATTCAAAAGTTTTTAATGTAATATTACTTTATAGTTCTAGTTTTTTCGTATTCGTCTTGTTGAACACAATTATGGAATTCGACTCCTTCCAAACGGATCCATTCTTCAGTCACGACGGGAATAATATCGTGACGTCCGACCACTTCTTTGCCCTGACGAACTAGATCATTTACACCCAACTCAACATCGGGCATTCCTGAAACACCATTAAAAAATTGTTTAAACATCACCCCATTGGTATTTTTGGTATTTTACGATCAGCACTAACCACACATGAATGCTAGAAAAAATAATCGGACTCTGGCAATTTGTTTGAGTATCGAGCCTTGTGAATTTTGGTCAACGAATAATTCATCTATTGCCGTGATTTGCACATCTTCTACTTTATAATTTAGTGCTCTATCACGGTGAGCCGAAAGCTTGAATAAGGCTTCTTCAATACAAATACTGAACTGTTTCATATCTTCAAAATTATGACTTCCCAATTTTAACAGGGTGGTAGTCTGTAAGATAATAATAATGATATAATAAAAAATATGTATTTTGTACTTGAAATGTATACACTCATATATTAAACATTATTCGTCTAGTTACTATTTGGTTCTTACTTGAGCTCCATGTTCAACCGGCAACCCCAATTTTTTTAAATCACTGCCGAATTCTTTTACGCCTTGATAATCACCCTGTATCGCGTATGCTGCAAACTGACTCAGTTTGTTAGTTAGTCTTTCAGCTTTTGTTACCTGACCCGGTCTAAACCCAGCTTTTTCTTTGTAAAATATGTAAAGCAACTTTACAGTAAATATTTTTCCATATTGATCATACTGCTGGGCACCTAAAAATTAAACTTTCATTAAAACTAAAAACTATGATAAATATTATAATAGGTATTTTAAAATTGTATTCCAAACGAACCTATATCAGATACGGAGTAACTTGGCTGCAATGGTAGTTCTTGGAATGGATCTTTATCATCCTTGGTGTTGTATAGTTGCAAAACAGGATTTTCTCCCTGGTAAGTGATTTTAACGAATATTTTTTTCCAAAAGCGATGAGCAGTAATTTTTTTCTTATTTGGTTGTCTTAACTCCATCGCCCAGCCATCTCCATTGTAGTTGACTCGTGGGAATTCTTCAAGAGGTTGGGACACATCTTCATCAAACAATGGGCTTGGTGGTGTTTCTTGAGAATCAGTTCGTTGGGAAAATGGTTGAGATTGATATGCATCTGTAATAATATTAAATAATACATTATAATAATATTAGAATTATTATAAAACAAATAGTTTTGGTTCATTAAGTTTTTTTCAACCTTGACTCATTAAACTTGTTCCACTAATTTCTTGATCAAATGGATTGAACCTAGAAGCTGTTACGTCTTGAAATAAACTAGTGGGCACTTTCGGTGGAGGAGCTATAGAAGGCACGGTGGATTGATCGGCGTTTTCTAAGTTTGACTTGGGTCTGTAAATTTCATTGTAATTAACACATATTGGCAATTGTATAATTTTAATTGACAAAAGAATATTACCTTATATAAACATTAAAATCATTTTCATCCAAGGATTCTCCGGAATTATTTCTTGTGACTTTAGCAGGAGTTGATTGCGGTGCAGATGGTATCTGTTGTGTTGATAAGAATGAATCAAAATTGTCATCAGCGCCAAAACCACTTGTTGTATCGTCAAACGTTCCTTCTGAAACTCCACCAAATGCATCAAATGCCCCCCCAGATGCATTATAATCAGTTTGAGAATCATCAAATTTGGCTGCAAATGCATCAAATGCATCGCTGGCTTTTGGTGATGGGAATGATTGAGAACCAGAAGTGACAGTCGGTTTCGTAATATCTAACTGTTGTGGTTCTTGTGAATCAAACGGAGAAGATGTTGTTTTCTCAGAAGCCATAAATGCCGTATTAAACGAAGTTTTTTCAGGTGATATTTCTTGAAAAGGCGATGATTCAGGCTCTGTTGATGCTGGCTTTGTATCATACGCATCGATGGATTTTTGTTTTACTATTTCATCGGTAGACGTGGGGAATGATTCAGATGGTGCTGAACTTATATTTTCATCTAAAGTATTGTACAATACATTTTTATTATCAGTCGATTCCAATGGCAAAGGGTCCGAAGGAGATTCAGTCCGTTTTATAGTATTTGTTTCGATATTTTCTGTAGAGGAATTTATATTTGTTATTTGTTTTTTTGATTCAAAATCCAGTCCATTTTTTTCTTCATTCCATGTAGTACTGAAATCGGCGGGCGGCTCTGAAATAATTTTTTCTATTTCCTTTTGTTTATAAACTTCTTCAGATGACCCTAAAACATTTGTTGGACTATTATTAGAGACTTCAACTTTTGATATATCCTCAACTTCATTAAACTCTTGAATTGTTTTGTTTTGCTTTTTTTCTGGTAGAGACTGATTACTTTGACTAGCGGGTTTTCTTGAAGGCAATATTGGTGCAAAATGACCTATATCTGACTTTCGACGATCTGCTATTTTACTTAAATCGGGCATAATTTTCCTTGACTCTGTAACGTCATGGGATAATCGTCTTACTGGTGGAATAAACTCATTTGAAGACTTTCTAGATGAAGTTTGAGATTCGCTTGTTAATGGTTTATTATCTGTAATTGACGAGTTTCTTTTTTGCATTGAACTTTCAATATGTTGTATATCTTCATCAATAGGAACATCTTCTAAGAGATCTTCCATTAGATAATCAATTTTTGGTGGCAATTGTGGTCTTTCGGGTTTGACTCCTGATAGAACATTAGTAATTTCAGGTTTTTGGTCGAATAAACTAGAAGATTGAGACGATATTGGAGGTTGAAGATCGTCACATCCTAATAAATCACCTGTAGGAGTTGGGCTAGGAGTTAGTAAATCTCTCATTGGGGTAGGACTAGGAGTCTTTCCCAATCTGTCCAGTAAGTGCGTCGAAGTAGCATCCATTTCTCCTGTTACACTAAGAATCAGTTCTTTGGCATCATTTGGAGGTGGTGTTGGTCTTGGTGGTGGTCGCTTAGGAGGTGCCGGTCTTGGTGGAGCTGGTTTATTTTTTGCTGCATCTTCTACAACTGTTGTTTGTGGTCCTTCGTTAATTCCAAGAAGGTCAGCTACTGGTTGAGCTTCTTCTTTATTTTGTGAAAAAGCTAAAAACGGATTTGTATTATCTAGAGCTGAACTCGAAGAACTGAATGTTGAGAAAAAAGGATTATCATTATGAGATTCCGATTCTGTTGTTGATGTACTAGTTAAAAACGGATTAAAAGTCGAATTGCCATCGGAGAAGCTAGATGTTGCATCTTCAACTAAAAAGGGGTTAGCCATATTTAATTATGTATAAACTCAGACTCCAATATTTTTATTTCAGTTTGACTTGGTGCACAGTCGTTTGCAAATGATGTGTCAAAAGGATCAATTTCTTCAGGTACAGCTATTTCTGGTTCGACTGGTGTATGAAGTACGTGAGGAATAAATTCTTCTTCAGTCAATATGTCTGTACACTTTAATTGAACTTCCACCAATTCGTTTTCAATTAATTTTAATTCTACTTCTCCAGGAGCGTGTTGAACGTGCGATGTATCGAATGGATCTATATCGAAATTATTTTCGTTTGGTAGATCCTGTGGGTAATATGGAGTTAATGGTTTAGTTACATGCAATTCACCATGATGATCCTCTGTTAACAAATCTTTTTCTAAAGCAAATGTTACCTTAGGTATACTGACCCTCTTTTCTTTAAGATTTAACTCAATCGGACGTACGATTTCCTCAGCTCTTGGATCGAAATCGACGTCTTCTTCTATAATTATTTTCTTTACTACTTTGGAGTCATTCAAAAGTTCTTTTTCAAGTAATTTAAGTTCTCCCTTTCCTGGTAACAAACTTTCGGCAATAGACGTATCAAAAGGATCTATGTGTGAAATTTCTTGTTTTGGATTGTCAGGTTCAATTGGATGATGACCAATCACTGATAAATCGGTGGTGCTTCCTCCCAATAAATCTCTATGTTCCAGACTAAGTGGTCTAACTGTTTCAAAAAATTCTTTTTCCGCAACCTTTTCGTCTAACTTTTGGTCGATTTTTTCTTTTTGAATTTTTAAATTATTTACTGCAGGTACCAAATGATCAGCAAACGATGTATCAAAAGGATCGATATCTTCAGGAAGAGGTGATTTTGACAATGATTCAGCCGCTAATGCAGCAAACTCATCATCTATATCGTCGTCTAATTGTAATTGTGTGTTAACAGTTTCAGATAAAATAAGTGGCGAATCAAACTCGTTGATGATTTGACTGATATCTTGTATAGGAGATTTTGTATCCTTCTCTTTAATAGGATGTGGTTTTATTTCAATGGGAGTTACTATGGTAGGCGGTAATGCATCGGCAGGCAGATCCGGATCATCATCAAGTAATGTTTTTATAGGTTTTTCGTTGACAAGTTTTACGTCCGGTGTACTCTCAAAATTTTCTAATAACAAATTTACAGGCTTGGGCCTTTTGCGAACAGCTGTTGATCTGAAGACTTCAGGATTAATATCAACTTCCTTTCCAGATAGAACTTCAACTGCGCATCCAAGACTGATATATCTCTTGTTTTTTTTAGAAGGATTGGGTTGTATAACTTTGTCTACAATCGATGTATCGAATGGATCGAATTCTGCTTCTTTTTCAGTTGGGCTCTCTGGAATATATGCTAACTTTACTTCTCCACTTGTAATAGCATCAACATATGATGTATCAAATATGTCATCAACATGTTCAGATTCTTCTGACGATGATTCTTCTTCAGCTAGCGCACTAGCTGCTGCTTCTTCTTTTGCTTTAGCAGCAGTTCGAGCTTCTTCTTCAGCTTTAAGACGCTCTTTTTCTTCTAATATAGCCTTTTTTTCAGCTTCTCGTTTATCTTCAGCGGCTTTAAGTTCTGTTTGTGTTGGTTTTTTTTGAAAAAAACTGTTTGTTTTAATACGATCAAGATCTCCTTGGGTTTTTTTTAAAATATCATCGATTCCAGCAGTGATTGCTTTAAATTTCTGCCACTCCTCTTGACCTTCTGTTTCACCTCCTGCTCCGATGCCCCCTTGATGTTCTTGACGATATTTTTCAAGTTCTTCTTCGTTGAATAATTCTTCCTCTTTGTGTTTATTTTTCTTGTTTTTCTTCTTTTTCTTAAGCCCTTTGTGTATTTTCAGCATGTTCTGTAAGTAATAAATTGATGATTCTGAAAAAAAAAAAAAATTCAAACAAAAGGTTAGAATATTTTATGTAGATACATTACTGCTAAAACTACACATTGAATTTACTAGACTAGGTACTGCGTTATACAGGATTTGACCAAAATAAAAAAAAAATTTATGGTCATTGATTGTATATAAAAAACAAACCAATAAGAAAACATACTTCAAGCGAGTAACTTGTATAGTATATTGTCTGTATCAGATTTTGTTGGCCTTGACATTATAACTTTAATTTATACCATACAGAGCCATTTATATCTACTAAAATCTACAAGTACAAAATGTTTTTTTTCTTTTTTTAAATCATTAAAAGAACACCTCTGTCGATGCTTATCTTATTACCTACGTAGAATATTGTAAATCAACCCAGTAACGCGACCTAAGTCTTCAAGTATTAGATTTTGAAAAATTTTGACATTTATCTGATGAATTTATTATTTGTTGCGTGTTGCTGTGAATCTCCCGAACGTACAGTTCCGGAACTTATTCCGGAGTATAAAACATACGAGTTCGACAACTAGTTGCGTTTTTTTATTTCATACCGTTAAGAAAATCGAGACATCACTGTTTCGGTAAGCGCCACAGTATTTAGGATTCAATTATGTTGTGTTTAATGAATTGGTGGTTATGCTAATGAGCATCGATACTGTCGTAAAACGTGTGTTGTTCTTGGGCTGTGCACGACACGATTAAAGTTAGTCGCTCCGAAACGTGCGCAAGATCGCAACAAATTCGCATAAATCGTTCTTTCGCAAAACAGCGACGATGACGCATGTTGAATGGACTATCATATGGGGTGGTGACACGATACTCTCACGCAACCGCGGTAATTTAACGTACGGACGAGGTGGTTTTGTTTAGCGATCAAGCACGATGCCATGACGTTGTGCGGTAAATGAATTATGCGAGAAACTTTTTTTATGTTTTCCTACTCTCAGCTCGTACGTTTAAAAATGACAAGACAAAAGAAAGGAAGGAAGGAAGAGAAGAAAGAGAGAAAATTCGAGGTTGGGTGAGAATTCGTTTGGCGTAGCGATTCCGCTTTGGAGTGGGTCACTTTTTTCCGAAGGCCAATGTTTCGGAAGTTGTGGTTTGTTATCTAATATCCGAAAGCAATGATAAAAAATACCTGTAAAACTGATTACTAATGTCGAAAGCGTTTTTCCAAAAATTGTTTAAAAAAATATTTCGATTTTCAAAACAACTCAAAAACAAAACAAAACATTTTTTAAAATGCTTCTGGTAAGACGCGATTTAAGTCCGCTTTCCAAATTTTTCAGTCCTATGACATTTTTCGATTGGACGCACCCTATATAACCGTCGAACAGAAAAAAAAAATACGCTGCGCTCAGAATCTAAAACATTGTAAGAAACTCACAATATTATTATATATTCATTACCTATATCGGTGGATAGTTCGATTTATTAAATACAATTTTGTTAAAGTCATTGCTGGTACATATTATATGATTTTATGTTGAGATTTTTCGTAATATGTCGTATAGCCAAACGAAACGCGTTTAAACGTCAGCTATTTGATGGCGCGTATAGATAGATCCAAAATGACAACAATAAATTCTAAATACTCGTACGTCCTGTGTCTACGGGCGCGTTTCTAAACGATTCTGAGGCGTTTTAGGAGACATAACGGAACAACGTTTTTTCCCGTAACTGTGCGACGCGTGTGGTCCCTACGTACCGTCGGAAAATTCGGAGCGTCCCTCCCGCTGACGCCGTCCGTTTCGGATGTTTTTTCCTCGATTTTCCGTCGGTTTTTCACAGCGAACAGCTGATGGGCTGATGGCGAAACAACCGCCGAAACGACATTCGAACGCGGCACAAGCGCAGCGGTTACACGACGGTTTTTTTGTTTTTAATTTTTTTAATCTCTATTTTATTGTTCAAATTTTTTTTTTTTTCTGAAGACGCGGAGAGCAGTTAGGTGTCGGGCGTTCGACGCACCGCGTGTACGACTAGCGAGTAAGTTGCGCGGCCGCTCGAAATGATATCGATAGTAAAAATAACATTTTGTTATGATGATATTATTATTATTATGCCTTCTGTACGACACGTCCGCCGATAAACTGACCGATCCGGGACGACGCCGCGATACCGAAATAGATCGCGGTGAAAGAACGTAAATAATGCCGGAATCGCTCGGGCGCACGAAAATGCGCGGTCCGTGTACCGCGTGATCGCGGAAACGACGGACGAGCAGACATCGAGCGCTCGGATTTTTTAAAACACTTTCGCCGCTTCCGTTCGCACACAGTGCACTGTTTGAACGGAGTTTTAACAATAAGAAGCCGCAATCATTTTTACTGTTTACAATCAATAAGCTTGTATTGAGCACTCCGACGGACAACATTTACGTCAAGAGGAAATGTCCCATCATTTTATTTTTCTTCTCCATAAACGGTTCGGTTCAGCATACCTAGAGTTACAACTCTAGGCTTACGATTACCGTAAAAATATTTTATTCGTTCTCTAGTCGGTTACAACAGTCTAAAAATCGAAATTTTTCATTTTGAGTTCTTTCCCGCTCGTTCAAGTTTCGTAACTAGGCAAGTTTTAAATGTACACATATTTCTACAGACACGCTGTAGTTGGCCAAATTTTTTTTTTTTTAAGTTTTTAGGGTTTAAAAATGGACCTCGTTGTTCGAACATTTTTTTCTTTTAACAATAAAAATTCCAAAAAAAAACTCAACGTCAGTATACGGGTATTTCTGAGACGTAACCGATTTTCAAAACAATAATTAATTACCAAACTATTGTTCCATTTGTAAAGCGACTATGAGATTCCCTACGACGATGGCCTTCTGTAATGGAAATACAGTATGGAACGCACTCTGGCGGAATTCGACGGTAAATCTTTCGGATATGAAACTTCGATATCGCCTTTTATTACCGCTTTCTGACAATAACTTCTGTTAAGTACCCGTATCACGTTGACCGACATAAGATCTATACACTAAACTTGGTGCTTAACGATATTTTTCTGGTAAGCTCAACTTTATTTTTCGTACTGTTTTCAAAACGAGTGACTCTTTTTGAAGTCATTGTTTCAAGGAGAATTTTAAGCCGACCGGGATCCCGTGACCGCAGGATCCAGCCACTACCGAAAAGTACTCAATCATTTTATCCAAACCGTAAAATGAGATTTCGTGACGAAAAATTAATAAAATACAAAAAACGAATACGCTTTTTTACACGATTATATACGACGTGAATCAATCGACTATAATTGAGATAATGTTACGATCTTTATGGCGTACTTTATAACGTTATGGTGTGAATAAAAAAAACAAAACTATAAAAAGTTAAACGAGCGTTACGAATGAAAGCAAAAACACTGTATAGATTCCGGAATAGAAATGCTGAAAATCGAGACAAACAACTGGATCACGGTCAGCTGAATTAGACGTGTTCGTAAGTGAGATTCAGATCATCGTTTTTGGACCATCCGGTATAATGTCAAATTTTTAACGAGCTGATATTTGGTACGTTATTTACCAAACGCGTTTAAATTTGTTGTGGTCGCGCACTCAGTAGCCCTAAACTATGGACTTGAACGGACGCGAGCGCACGAGATGTTTGTCAATTATTTATTGAGTACAATTGTTATTTGTTAACTGGCGAAGAAAAGGAATTATTTCGTTGGAAAATCAACGTACACGACGCGTGTGTACACTGTACCTATTAATATATTAATGTATAAAGTGCCATAAAATAATATTCTGTAGTTTGCACCTACCTACCTAATATCTACATACATGTACGTTTACGATTGACAAGTTATCGAAAAACAGTTTAATATTGTTTGGAGACGACTACGGTGTGTATAATGTGTGCTTAGAAGATACGGACGGCAAACGCGATTATCGAGCGACACAGCGATAAAAAATAAACAGAACGATTAACATCGTAGTAGAGCACGAATTTTAGGCAGTAGACGAACGCGCGTGTGTTCGATAGTTCACGACAGTTTGATGAAAATAACTATAACTCTGCGATACTGCGTTGTAGTCAACACTCACAACAATGACGTTTATTTATTTATTTATTTTTTTTAATCTAAACCGAATTAAAAATTTATACACTTAAACTTAACCGCGAGCTAATTTTTTATCGCGTAATTTTTAACAAAACGTCAAGTATCGTTCAATCTTTGACACCATTGAAACGTCAGATACAACAACAACAACAATAATAGTGTATTGATTGGACGCACAAACTATTATATATTTCGTGGGACCAATTTTAATTAACCTTCGTCATAAGTGCGGCTGGGCGAAGTGGCGAAATAATAAGTTGGATAAACGTGCGGATGTGCGTACCTCATGATCGATTAGAACGCATTACACTCATATTATGTCGTCAGAACGGAAATACGTGATGATGTACACGTCAGCTGATGTCGATTAAACTTTTTGATTACAAAAATAATCCGGCCGCAGAGAATCATCTCGTACACTGTTTCGATAGTTTTTACGAATTGGTCGGATATTAGTGAGCGGCTCTTGGACTACTACGGTACGACAAAACTTCATAGAATACGTGATATTTTGCAACGTATATTCGTAGTTAGTCACTCGATAGGCAAAGCGTCCGGGCTCTGACTAACGTACATCCAGCGCTAGATTTTTTGTGTTGTACAATCGCACGGTCATCTATGAAAACATGTTCTTAAAATTAAACAATTTTGGCGGTTGGTACTCAATTAAGAAAAAAAAAAAATAGGTAAGTTTAATTCGAGGACAGCGTTGAGTTAAAAATATGTATGTACAAATAATAAAATCGTTATGTCGAAAGAGATAATTTATGATTTTCATTTAACAATACTTGATCATTCACTTGGCTGTTTTAACCAAACGTTATTGTGAGTTAATTAGCTTCGTTTTAATTATAATATAGCCTATAGGTATTTACCCATTTAGCCTGCTGTAATTAATGATTTCCTATTAGCTTAATAGCCGTTTTATTGACTGCGACATCAAATGTTTATTTGAATTTCACTTGGTTAACATTACGAAGTTAATTGATAAGCGGAAATTTTATCAAACACCAAATCAAAATTTACCCTTTTTTGTATAATTATTTAAACTGGTTTATTTTACTTCGTCATAATATGACATGCTTTCCAGGTTATGGGCTTAATCGTGGTTAAGTGCAGTACATTCAGATTGACTGTTAATAGTGTATTTTATGTGCAGTTTAGATGATTTTTTAGAGCGAGAACTCAATGCGGAGAAAAGTAATTTTACAAAAGTTGATAAAATGTAATTTTCAACATTGGTGCGTGATTAAAATTATGTTCTTTGTTCCAGAAACATATTTTCGGATTTTGACGTACACATTGCTCCAATCTTTACATATTATACCCATAAAGACGGTCCGATATAGTGCTTAGTTAAAATTTAGTTTGTTTTTCAGTAACGACTCAAAAACTTTAAACATCTAAAATTGTTTTGATCGACATTGAATTCGCACACTTTGTAGGAATAATTTACCGTACAAATCGATGTGGTAGTGATTTTAAAAATTTTCGAACTGAACTTTGAAATTATGGAATACTTCGATTTTCGCAAAACTTTTTTGCATACCTACTACTTTTAACTTTCAGCAGAGCGTCTGGAAATTTTAAAGCGATCGAAAAAACATACTTTTCTTGTTTAAAACATTTCTCCGCAAAAACGCGATTCCGTCGTTTTGAAGACGCAATTTTCATAGCGATTTTGACATTACGTATTTTATGAAAAAAATTTACACATTTATTTTGAAAAAAGCTCGACAATCAACAGATCTTTGAAGTGTATATACATTCACAGTCATTCGATTGGACGGTGGTTTTCATTTTTTAGAATTCAACCTTTAGCAAAATGTTCACGAATCGTTGCCTTACAGGATAGTGTTTTGACCGTCGGTTAATTTCGTATGCATTTAGACGTGTCTTCAAATTGTCAAATGACATTTCGTTTTTTTCTTCTTCACGGCCACTCCAACAGCGATCGAGATTAATCGAAATTCTCCCGCGCCATCGGAACGAACGCGAATTTTTAAAAAAAAATCACGTCCGCTTTCGAGTTGAACGCGCGTGTAAAGGTTCACGACGCGTCGACAGTACGGGTAATTCACTCGTTGAGCTCGCTCGGAATTGTATTTTTCGCGCAACTGAGGTCGGTCCGCAAAACTTCCCGGAACACGTAAGCGAGACGGATTTAGTTTTTTTTTCGCGCACTAGATTCTTTCGAGACTTCCGGTTACACACAAGCGTAATTTGTTTCTGGAAATTCTAACTCGTTGCACCCTCCGACGAATCGTTATCATTATTATTCGTTCAAACGCGTTTTGTAAACGCTGCGTGGTGTGTAAATCCGAGGGCGATAATATAACGACAATAATGTACGATGATGATGGCGGTGCAGTACGACAAAATGCACGAAGGTCGCCGCCACCCCTCGTCCGTGGCACGACGTCGCCCAGTGACCTATATATGCGGCAAAGTCCGATGCCTGTCGGCGGCACGTACGGTGGCTGTGAGATCTCTGCACACTCCACGCGTCCAGTTCGGGACGTTTTTTGTAATCGTCGTTCGGAAATCGAAAATCGCCCAACAACAGTTTAGTGAGAAAAAAAACAACACAAAAATATTCTATAGCAGCGACACGCGCGATATAATATCGTGCACGTTGATTCAAAACGAAATACAACACAGGTGTTGTACAATACTCTCGGAAAGAAAACCGTTCACTCGAAAACGCACGATTAACGAAGTCGCGAAATCCAAACGGACGCCGCGATCACGTTCCCGGTTCGATATTTTTCCGAACTGAAATATAACAGCGACAAAACTCTCGTTTACCGAGCACGGCACAATCCGCGTTCGAGCTGCTCTGACCTCAAATGTCCTGTCGTCCGCGGTGTTTGCGATGACGGGAACGTTCGAGTGTACGACGGTCGAATACGTCGAGTATGTCGCCGCCAATCGCTGCAGGCGAATTCGATCGGACAATTATCAGTGGACGCGGAAGAAAAATCTCGTAAACACCGAGTGTGGACGTCCCCTTTGTTCCCCCACACGACAGCACGTATGAAAACCCGGGACGATGTCGGACCGCGACGGCTGTTTGGGGTGGGCGGTTAAGATGGGGTTGGGGGGATGAGCGTTTCGCCGCGAAACACAATGCCGACATCGAGCGACAGGGCGAATTTACGACAGCTGACGTTAAGCGTTTCGTTACTTTTTTAGTTTTTACAGCGATTGTTTTTACAATGCGTAACACACATATTATAATACAATCGTATTTTCCAAAGACCGCGCCGGGGGGACGGCGGTTCTTACTTGTGCCGCGGCATCAGCGGTGCACTGGACTCGGCCCAACGACATCGGGGTCGCTCTGGATAACGGGGAAACGAGATCGGAAAGAAAACCGCGAACGAACCGAGCACTGCGCGTCGTCGCGCGACCGACGCGGAATCGACGATGAACGCGCGACAGCGGACAGCGACAGCGACAGCGCGACAGCGGACCTGATCCCCGTGTGTCGCGGGTACACGCGATGTTTAAGACGACCGTAAAACGCGAACTCTGCGTGTCCGTGGAACGAGGAAACGACGTCTCCCGGTTGTCCCGTCGGCGGCGGCGGCGGCGGCGGTCGATTTTTTCCCCTCCGCCGCGGCCGCTACGGGGCGCCTCCCGCGGATCGCCGCGACGCTCGCCGGGGGCGGTCTCGTCGGCGATTATCGATTGTCCCGGGACTGGGACGCGGCGGCGGTGACGACGCAAGAATGAAAAATACGCCCTCCCCCCCGATCGCCTGGGACGTATTGATTTTCCGACAAGAGGTGTGCGTTTTCTCGGACGGCGAGCTCAATGCGCGAGAGCCGCGTGTGCGTCCGTGGCGCGGGTGGGCGTCGTTTTCCCAACGGACTTGCCACGACGGTTTGGTGGTTTTTTGTATTTTTTAGAACAGACCTTAGCGCCCTAACCATCCCGTTGCGCCCTTAAAAACCCTTAGAACAATAACGCCTTATAATGCGAATGATGGTTGTTTCTCACAAAAACGCCCAACCGATATAATTACCTGTAGGATATACCCAGATCTCGGGTTGGCGACACGGTTCGCGGTAGGTATTTTTTGCACCGACTAAGAGATATCGACGATAACATATTATCACTGGGTTCGACAGTACCCGCCCGTTTCCGAGTATTACAACAGATAATACACACGTATCGATTTTACGGGAGATTTTCTAGTCGTAGTTTTTTAAGACGGTAAAAGTGCCGCTACTCCGATTTCACGAACGAGTTAGGTAGTAAAAGACTGTTGGTGTATTTTGTAAGAACAGCGTTTCGTAATTTCGTACACTTTTCGAGTTATAACCCGCTTTAGTGGTTTAAAAACGCGGCAATTGCGAATTTCATGAGAGTTTTTCGCGACGAGTTCGCTTGAAACGATTAAGATACGCTATTAGCTGTTACTTATAAACGTCCGAATGTACGCTTTTGTATTTTATTGCGTTAAAACACCCGAATATTTCAAGCACCCGAAACGCAAAATCCGAAATAATTCCTCGGCGAATCCTACGTATAGCCGACGTTTATTAGCGAGAGAGACCGCAGCTAAACGGAGTGTTTAACGGCGAGGAAGACGGGACGTGTAGATTCGTGGGTTTCGCGGAGCAAAAACATAATTTGTTCGTTGTAAAATGTACGCAGATTTAAATTAATTCGTGTTCACCCACAAATCTTTCGCTACACCATTCACTCTATGCTGGCTAAAGTTATCTCTCTCTAAGGTCAGACAGCTATTATATACGGTGGTATGCTTTTGACATAGCTTAACATAATCTAGCTATTTTCAGGTAAACATAACGAATATACGCGTTTTTAAGCTCGTTGTAAAAGTACATCGTTAGTTTACATAATACAGTTAAAATACAAACGAAAATCTCGCAGGATTATTGTTCAACTATCCTATTATTCTCTCGATACTCTTTATTTTTATTTGTTTTTATGAGAACAACGCTGTGTGTTGCGATAACATACTGGCGCGTAAACGGTTGTATTAAATGTTTTATTTCAAATTAATTCGTAAAATCATCGTCCGTGCAACCTGGGCGTGCCATCGTTTCCGGGCACCTAAATGAAATACCCATGAAAATTAAAATGGTGTTTCATTTCCACAAAACTTTTTTTCATTTATCACTTGAAGTTCACTGCTATAATATAATTATTGTAATGTTTTTGAGCGCACGTTTCACTGGATAATATAATGAGTGACAATAATATGATTAATAATATATTGTCATTTTAACACGACTATTAAATGACAACATCGACGGTAATTTTAAATTTTAATACGTGCTTCTTGTTGTTTATCTCGGTGTCTGATAGAGAAAAAAACGTATTATTTATTATTGTATTTCTTATGTCTATCTACAAAACGATAGGTACCGACGTTTGTTTTGATTCATCGTGTCTAAGTTTGGTATAGTCACTAAGTTCGTTTGTTTCTTTATGAAACTAACAAAAAAAACACTTAGGTGAAATTGTATGCGAATATCTTTTAGTCATGTACTATATACTTTTAATGAATATTTACTAAATCTATATCAACCTGCGACCCGCGTGCGTTTTATCGATTACAGTGCAGTTTTGTTTAAGAAAATCCTAACCGATACAACATATATTATACATTTGCTAAAACACGTATTTTGAAGGTTCACGCGGTCGAGTAACGTGAGTGCGCGTTTGGAGAGTTACGATTCAAAATAATGCGAAACAACTGTAAAATGAGCAGTTTTAAAAGAATAACAGTGTAAAGTTGTCAGATAATCGCTTTGTATACGTGTAATTGCGGTGCTTTGTTGGAACGTAAAAATACTAACCAACTCTAAAGGCTTTAAACCAATTTCCGACAACAGACATTTTGATCAACTTTTTTAATTTTTTATACATAGTTTGTATAAATGTGATTTGAAGAAATTTCGTGATGAAAATCAACAATCAATGGTTTTTTTGTGATAAAGACAGAAACCTTTTGTAAACTTCTATGAAAATGTATTTGAAATTTGAAATTTTCATGTTTTTCTATGTTTTGTGAAGATTACTTGCTAATGTAATGACAATAATTAAATTAAAACAGTAATTATAATGGATAACTTTGCAGCTTAGAAAAACTTTGGTTTTATCATAAATATACCAATAATTATTACACTTATTAGTGTAAAGTGAACATAAATTATAACTAAACAATTATTCTAACTATATTATAATTTTTTGTTGAATATGTATTGTGTGTAATAACAATTATGCATATACTTTGATAGTTATAAAAAAAAAATCAAATATTTTAAAATAACTATGGATTTATTAAATTTATACAATTATTGTAACTGTATTGAAAAACGAAAATTTGCTGCTATTCTTATTCTACTCGAACAATTTTGGTTATTACAGTTTTTCGTACTTAAATTTTTTAGTATTTAATGTCATTATCAAAGAAACTAGGTTATAAAATACACACGAATTTAAATAATCAAAATGTAAGTAAAACAGTAAATAATAGTATAAAGTAAGTAAATCCTTTTTGAAACATTGGGCTTTTTTGATGTTGTCACTAAATGTTGAATAAGTACGTAACATAAATATACTTGTAGAACACCTCTTTTTGACATTTTTTTTCTTTAGTTCAAAAGTTTTTTTTAATTACAATGTTTTACACCATCTATTTACAATTACTAAATTTTTATGTTCATAAGTCAGAGAACTTTTATTTCTTAACACTATCACTATCTTCACTGCCAATACCATCTTCGTCTAACGTACCACTAAAATTATTTTCGTTGCTGCTATAATTACTTTCATTACTGCTAACATTACCTTCATTGCTGTTTTCTTCTGGAGAAAAATTTGAAACACCATTTTTTGACTTTTGACTGCTACTATTAATACTTTTTAACATGCTTCTTTCTGGATTTTCATTACCATTATTTTTATCGTCTATATTTTTTTCTGGATTCCTAAAATCATTTTTATCGATTCCTCTGGCTGTTTTCCCCATTTCGTTGCTGTCTTCTTCACTTTTGTACTTACTGTTGCTATTTAATTCATCAGAATTTGTTTTAAATTTATTTTTGCCATCATAATTTTCGTCATCATCATCGTTGTCTTCGTCACTAATTTTTTCTGAAGCATTATTGTACTTATCTCTACTGTCATTACTTTTTTCTTCTGTTATTTCTTTCTTATTATCTTCATCACTGTCACTAACACTTCCTTCCTGCGTGCTTCCTTTCTCATCGTTACTGTTATCACTCTTATTACTTCTCATATTGCCATTCTTACTGACATTCCTATATTTAAATTTATTTTTATCATTTTCTTCACTGCTTTTACTATTTTCGATCCTAATTTTTTTTGAATTTTTATCATATTTTATACTCTCATTTGCATAGTTTTTTTTATTTTCTTCTTCTTTTTTTACTTCGTCTTCTTCACTGCTACTTTTTAGGCTCCCTACTTTATTTTTTTGAGCTGTTTTCTTTAACATTTCATGCATTTTCTCATTAATATCATCACTACTTTTATTTTTTATGGGGCTTCTACCATTCGTATTTTTATATGAGTTTTCTTTATTTTTACGAACATATTTTGTCTTATTTTTTGATTTTTTCCTCTTTTTTACCTTATTACTTTTGCTCTTGATTCCATTTTTTTCTTCATTATCATTACTTTCATACGGTGTATGAATAGACCTTTGAGTATTTAATTTATCAATAATAGATTGCAGAACAATTAAAGAAACTTCGTTGTCTTGCCACAATTTTTTATTCAAATACTCCATAGGCGAAAAATTGTAAACATATTTGACTGTTTTTTTGATACCATTTAGCAATTTATCCCATAAAATAACACCTCTTGTTGCAAATACAGTCTTCTGACCATAAGCTCTCGAATTGCTGTTATTCAAAGGATATTGGAGTAGTCTTATTCTAGTTGGACGATACACAGGAAGTAACTTAGTAGCATGCGAAAAAAAATATGCTTCTGAAACAGAATACAAATGAATGATAATTTTCTTTTTTAAAAATAAGTGAACAAAATTTTAACCAATTACAAAATAAATAAAGATATTTTGACTCATATTGTCATCATTTTTTCTACTATATTCTGATTTAAATTATCGTGTTTAAAATTTTAAAACGATTGAAATAATACTAGTACGTCCTCTTAAAATGAATTTTTATTCTAATCATCATGTTATCAAAAATTTAACTTTCGTACCATTTTCCTTTTTTTTTTTTGAGCCCTTTTGTTGAGCCATGAGTGACATGTCGGATTCTCTTATTCTACTTGAACGTTGTTGAAAAACTAAAAAATTAGGTAATTTAAATAAACATTGGAAAATATTTTTAAATTAATCTTCTATTTAAGTACATATTTTTTGTGGTCACAGCGTTAAACATTCATAAACGTCATACCTGTTTACTGTGCATAGAACTTTGAAATTTACAGTGTGGGTTTTACACTATAATGAATTTAAATTCAATATAGAAATTAAGTGATTTTGATTGGCATCTGGTAGTTATGAGAAGAGATAAATAATCGAATTAAATTTTCAAATCTTCTTTTTTAATAATAATAATTCTTTTTTACTCTGTATTTAATTTTTATTTTGTTTGCTGTACTTAATCAAAACACCTACATCTAAAATCGCTATCAAGTTTGTAACGGACGTGTTTTAAAAACCATATTATAAATTAAATTAGTTAATAACCTAGTTGATTACTTACGTTCAACTGCAGGATTGATTGATTGCAGTGATTGTCGGGTAAAAACACTTACAAATAAAAAATAAATTATTTTGGTTTTTGAGCACATTTTTATATTATAGCACACACTAATCGTAGTATATAATATGAATAGTGCTCGAACGGTTTAGATACAAGTGTTTATAAACTTAATTTTGTTAATTTTTTTGCCCCTGTAATATTTATGTAATTGCATCGTTATTTTTACTGAGCTAATCTAACAATTTTACCATTTTTTTTTTTTTTTTTGTAATAAATTTCAATGGGAGTGCAGTTTAAAACAGAACAAACAGCACTTGTGTTGTTTTGTGTGAATTACGAATGTAAATATATTATAGTTATAACTATTAATTATACAAATTAAGTTTATAATAAATATATATATATATATGTGTGTATATAAAATGCACATATATAAATTATATCTTCTTATAAATTGTTTGCACATTTCTAAAAAACATAATTCAATCATCTCTATTCTCTTATACATAACATTTACGTGTTATAAATTATAATAATTAATCTGTTATTCAATTTCATTCAAATTTACATAATTTGTGATTTCACAAAATTTATTGGAATCTTTATGTTGATTTAGTGTTTCAGTTTAAATGTATCATAATTTTGATGAATACAATAAAATGTTAAATTTAAAAACAAAAAGGGGGTAAACATTTTCGTTATAATTCTATAAATATGAAACAGGGATATTGGGAAAACTAATCGAAATGTATCTTATCAAATTTCAATTAAGTTCATAAATTGTTCCGGCAAGCAATCCAATCGTGTAGGTTTACTTTAATTTAAATGGTAATTTTTTTTTTTTTTTTTTTAACGGAAATTTTTATTGTTCATTTTGATTTCATTCAAAAGAACTCATGCACTGTTCTGGTATTCCGCGTTTGAAAAAATTTTTTAACAAGAAAATGAAGAAATAATATTATTTTGAATTAAACGTGTGGTTTTACTGTTTGTGTTTTTAAAATTTGTGATATTCTGAAACAGTGTCATTCTTAGTTTGGTGTACACGGATTTTTTATAAATATTTAATTACTGACTTTAATATTCGATGTTCGAATATTTATGAGTGCGTTAAAATCTACGAATGGAAGGTGTAAGGTCACACGAACCAAGACATCCTTTAGGTTTGAAGAAATTTCTCAATTTCAATTAAGTTGAAATGTATTGATTCATTATATATATTTACGTGGATTACCACATCATTAAAATTAAAGGAATTCATGATAGTACATGCCACGAAGTATGAATATAATTTGTCCATTTTATAAAATTTGATTCATAAAATATTTTAATGATGTCTTGTTTAAACAATAAAATATTAATTAAAAGCGTATGTGTTGTAGGACGTATTGGAATCCTCAAGATTCTTCAGTAGATCAACTTAGTAGAAGGAACTTTTTTCAAAACGGTGTAGATAAAAACAAGAATTTTGTTTAGTTCTACTTTTAAAGATGTAAATAAATATTGACAGTCATAAAATTCATTTTTACGGCGTACTAGTAGGCAGTACAACAAACAGGGTTGCTATATTTAATACCAATCACCATTTTATGAAATAATTGAATGAGTGCAACTTGTAACAATGCAAGTAACAGCAAAAATAAATTATAAAACAATTTCAGAAATTATTCACCATAATATGGCTTGTTTTAGATCCTGAGTGTAGCAAAAATGTGAGGTATTTATAAATATGCTTTTTTTCTATATTATAAACCGGATTGTGATAATGGTGATAATTTCTTTTGATATTTTCAATGTCCAAACATAGAAGATTGAATGAAATATATGGTACTTTGTTTGAAGTGCCTATATTAAACTTGTAAAGTCGAAATTTCCAAAAAAGCATTTCGATTGACATAATTTTGTGGATTAATATTTTTATTTTTTAATTTTTTTTTTTTTTTTTCATGAATTGTTCAATCTAATTAAAAATTTTACGCACTGTTAAAATGAATGAATGACGAATTTTATGCAAATACCAGTTTTTTTATTAACCTATTTGATTCATTAGCATCACTTTGAACCGTTATTTTCGTGAACATTATAACTTACGTTTTAGAATGTTCTAATTTTAATTCACAAATTTCAATTGGTACTTAATTGGTAGCTTGACTAGGTAAATACTATTGGTAGGTATATTTTATGTGCGTTCTATTGCATGCCAAGGCCAATATTTATTAAAGTCAACAATCTTATTACCAAGTATAATAATGGTATACTCGTATTTTTATTCAATTTTTACTTAATTTCATATAAAGTACATATATTTTAATATAAATGCAAAATAAGGTAATGTTAATAGTTGTATGCGATCATTTGTCAACTACTTTTTAATTTCCTTGACTGTTTATGGATGCTGCAACTTGCAACCGTTAAGATAATTTTTTATCCAAAAACAACCGGTGGACTTGCATATTTATAGGTATACCATTGTGTGCTCATATTACGACTACGGTTATTTATTTTCAATCTTCTTCATAACTATAGTTTTCACTATCATTTTCTTCTAGACCGTTTCCACCATTACTATCCTCATAACGACTATTACTTTTTGGTTGTTTTTCCCTTCTATTATCACCCGCGCTACTTACTCTATTTTTCCGACCTTGTTTCGTACTACTTTCATTTTTTTTCGTATTTTTTCTATCGTCCTTATTATAATTTTCTGTTTCATCTTCATCGTCATCGTCGTCATCATCTTCATACACATATTCATACGTGCTATCATCATCATCTTCTTCTTCTTCTTTTTCTTCTTTTTCTTCTTTTTTACTTTTCTTCGGTTTTTCTTTCTCGTTGTAATTACTCATGAAGCCTTTTGGGATCCGTTGTATCGTTTCAGCTGGAATGGCTGAAAATAGTCCACGAACTCCTTTGTTGAATAGAAGTTCTAATCTTGTAGTCTTGTGGTGAGTCTGTCCATTAAGCATAATTTTATCTGGTAAATTCTGTGTATTAGTTCCATAATCTTCGGTAGGAACCGTGGGAAATCCTAAACAAAATGTGTAATACAATACCAATTATAGCTTATGAAAAACAGTTATCATGCGATGGAGTGATACTCATAAAAAAAAACTGTTTTTGTTACGTTAAGTATAGATATTTAAAATTTTTTAAATTTATTTACAATTCATACATTTTAAGGTGTTTAAAATTGTTATTAGTTTTTTTAATAACTAGATGTAAGTACCATAACTTGACTGACGTATCGTCCCTGGAGATGCAAAATTGACTGGTAAATTGGAATAGCGAGGATCGAGTAGCACTGAAATAAATAAATAGTTTTAAGCGTTTAAACTTATTGATTATATTCCTTATGAAAATTATGTCAGTTGCTATTTTAATTAACATGGTGTAAAGCAAAAAATAGTAGTGATTAATGAGGACTGAATAATTAATGATTGATTTCAAAATTCAAAATATTAAATAACACACAAAATTATTAAGGTAGCAAATGGTTTTTTTTCTGAGATGACCGTCAAATGATGATTACTATTAAACTCCCTACTAAAGTCGTTCATTTAGATAAGAGAAAACTCACTTTCAGTTCAATACGAGCTATAGCTCATAGCAAATAACTAACATACAATGTCAATAATTTTCAAGTTAAATCTAGATACAACTGTTTGTGTTACACCTAGGGTGGTTTTGTTTTTTTTTTTTTTTCTAATTTACTTTCATTTCAATAAACTTGTTCAAAAACAAAATTATCAACTACTTATCTAATATATTATTTCTATGTTATTATAAATTAGTATGCAAAACCTACATAGAGTTCAAAACGTTTAAAATTGTAAATTTTTTTAGAACTGGTTGTAAATACCATTACTTGACTGAGGTATCGACCCTGGAGATGCGTAATTGAATGGTAAATTGGAATAGCGAGGATCGAATGGCACTGAAATTAATGAATTTCTTATTAAAGGTCTAAATTAATTGATTATATTTTTTATATAAAATCATTAGTCAGTTGCTAAATTTATTAGAATAGTATAACGTGAAAATGTATAATCATTATTAAAGACTGAAAACGTTTGTTGATTTCAAAATTAAAGATATTATGTACGATGGACATGCACATAGTTATCTAGCTAGTAAAATATGTTTTTTACTAATTTGACTGTTAAATGTTGATAACTAATTTGTACTTTAGTCCTTCATTTAAGTATAAACAAAAAGTTATCTTAGTTTGGTTTACTTTTTAAACATCCATACACATTCATCAGTATAGGTACCTAATTTAAACTTGTATAAAAATGAATTAAGTTTAATTGAGAGTTTGATAAACATAATATAACAATTTCCATTCAGATTAGTTTCAGTTACAATGTTTCGGTTTATTTGTGTCCATATTGGCAATTATGTATATGACATAGTACAATAAGCATACGTGCGTTTATATTACATGAAATAAATAACTGATATTATTAGTTGTATTTACTTTACATTCTTTCAACTTTTTCTTGGGTATTTTAAAAGTAATCGGTTGAGCTTGAATTGGTGGAGTCTGAGCATAATTCAATAAATTGAATGGATCTGAAAAATAAAAACAATGTTGTACATACATTTTAAATAGATAGGTATAGGTTTCCAAAAGGAAAATATTGCATGTATAACTCATATGCTCAATCAAATCATCGGGAATTTATAATTTTATTTCGATATAAATACAATGACACATTGAAATAGGTACACTTAATAAAAAATCGAAAATATTTAATTGATACAAAATTTATATGGGTTAATTATATAAATAAGTACGGAAAAATGTGTGTATTATAAAGAAGAACACAGTTGATATTAACATTATATTTTAGAAATCGTTTTACACGTAGATAACAATTGAGGTTACAAACCTACAATGCGTATTAAACAAATTTTAAAAATTAAATAATTCTTACTCGTACATAAGTGATGTAATTCAGTATAGATATTTGTTTTTCTAAATTCAAACGGATTGTCATAATATTGTGTTCAACAAGTATCAAAATTAATTGTTCGACAATGCTTAACTAGTTCCTTCTATACTAACTAGAAGAATGAACCGTTGATCTTCAAATTGCATCAGAAAATATGTTATACAATCAGCAAACTAAAAGTTATATTATACTACTTGATTTGATAGACATACTAGCTGATAATTTATAGCGAGTAAAATTTGATATGGATTTAAAAATTTATATTTTATTCGTCTTAAATCAATTACCGATGACTATATTGTATTGACAATACAAATGCTGTAAAAATTGTCTTTGGTTTTATTTAATAACTTAAATTTTATAAAAACAATTGCAGGTACTCACAGAGGGGAAAAAATTGTAACGTCGGGCGAACTAGAAACAATATTAGTAATACCGTGCAGTAGTCACAAGCATTGCTACACATCGCGATAAAAAGTGAACTCGATTCGGATAGGTATAACTCTATTGTAATAATTTCTAAAAATATTCATTGAGAAGCCAGAATAACTGTAACAAATATAGAGTTTAGCTAATGTAAAATTAAAACATTCAAGCATTATCGGTTTTGTTCAGTTTTCGCCTACATTGTTGTAGATTGCGACGTGTTAGCATAATGCCGAAAATAGCAACACGGTTACAGTTGTGTAATTTTTGTGTTAAACACACACACACACTGCAGACGCTCACGTCATACAACATGTCTATATAGTATGGATCTATATTGGCACATTTAAATTGAAAATAATTACGTCACATTAAACAGTAAACGCATTAATGCGATTTTCATAAAACAAATAGAAATTCATTAATTGAATTTTTATTCGAAGTGATGTGAAAAGTATGTTATTCATTAGCGTTTAAATGGTTTTCGGTCTAATAAACAGGTTATACGATCACGTACACGACAAATTGAACAATTAATGTCAGAAAAAAAAAATATTAATGATTAATTGAGTAGATATAGAGAGAATATTCGGTACTAATCATCCCAAATGTTAAAAAATCCGATACCGGGATCTCGTGTGAGTGATGGTCGATAAAACAATATTGTATTGGACAGATGAGTACCTAAACGCAAGTGTTTTGATCTTGATGTTATTATTGAATTTCCGTTTAACAACACGTTTTCAACAATATTTGTGTTGGCCTTTTGTGGTTAGCAACACTATTGACTAATAAACCAACAAATAATAAGAATAATAAAAAAAAAAAATATAAAAATTTAAATTTTATTCATAAACATAACGATAGACCCGATAGATTAGTATCTCAACACTATAACTACGACCACACACTACACACGCGCACATTATTTCAAGTCAGCGATACAGTTTGGCGAAAAAAATGTCCAAAACAGAATTAATCTACACGTTAGGTTGTTTTTTTTTTTTTTTACATTCTGTGATACGCGTTTTTTTGTGGCTTCGGTACAAATAACCCGCGATCGAATTTGTTCGACGCATCAAAAAAGTCTATAAAATAAATATTAGACGTAAAATCAACGCGATTCACTCTTCATTTGTAACGGTCTGTTTAATCATAATACTATTGGGAGAGAAATGATTTTGAAACGTCATAACAAACAACTGGATGGTGATCCAAATAAAGCGTTTTAACATTAGTTTACTCAGTTGTCAATTTTTGTAGGTATAGTTCATCATTTTGTTTTCGGAGCTAAAGTTTTAACTTTTTTTTTTTGGTCATTATAATTATTTAAATTATTAAAGCGACAAGTAACAACAATTAAAACTGTTCCCTTAAAATTTACAAGAGATAGCACAACTCTAACATGGTATATACATGACTTTTGAATACGTTTGAAAATACAATTTTAAATCCTTGTTAGATAAAAGTTCGTTGATTCTGTAAAATGTATTGTTTTCATAACGCTTAAGTTTTTTAAGACGAAAACGAGAAAATAGCATCTTATATCGGTCACCTCGAACTTCAAAAAAACAATGACCACTGTTCTATTTTCACTGCTGAAGCTATACTGTTAATTTAAGAATGGTACTTCATAATGTTTCAAAGAGCTACATTTTTTAATTCTCGGCGACTCTCTGAGTACATAAGTCAGTCCACAAAATTCCTTAAAAACATTAGCAATTTGATAAATACACAAAACCCTCTTTGCTGTGGATCACCAGCCACCGCAAAGAACGAAAAAACAAAATAAAGCAGACGAAATCCCAAAATAAATCGTAAAATAAAACACAAAACAGATAAAAAAACATACAAGTACATGAGGAGGTATGTATACAATTGTTTTGTAGAAGTGATAAATAGGTATTTTTTTACACGTATTATACACTACGCGTATCGCAACAAATAAAAGTGACGTAGTTCTTTTTGTTTTTAATGAATCTTTATCAATATTAATTAATATTACATTCTGTTTTTTTTTTTTTTTTTATGCTCATCATATAACTATCCAATATTATTAATGGCCATGCTATTACATTACATTACCCAGATGATTTTAGGATTTCGTGGTGCGCGCGATTCCGCCGGACATGTGTCATCTACAGAAATATTCGAAATGAAATATTGTCTGCGAGTGACGCACACAGTTTGACAGTTAATAATAAAAATCTGTTTGACGCGGGAATAAAACAGCAAAATAAAATACGAGTATAGGATTTGACATTTTTGTCGATCTGTTTAGTACTAAACCAACAACAAATTACCAACAACCTACTAAAAATGTGTATACAAGCACTTGTTGCGACACCCAAATTACAGAAACATTCACATTTAGTCAGTGAATTTTATATTGTTGTTGAAAGCTATGAGCGTGTAAAAAAACCCAAACATTGATCCATTTAAATTGTATGAACAAGTTATATAATATATATATAATTGAACTATATACTTATTCCATACCATCTGTTGTATGGAAAACATCTAAAACGAAAAAAACAAATACAGTTATATTTTTTGGCCTTTTAAAACGGTATTTATAACCTCTGCATGGTAATAATATCAAGCATCATAACAATTTGCCGACAAAAACACAGTTATTATTCCATTAGACAGTAAAAAATTTGTTAATTTTTTTGGCGTACATTGTTCGTGTACCTACTGTCTTCGTAACTATTCGTAACTAATATGTTTACAGCGTTTACGTCGATTAAAACACCTATTAAGTCGCTTATTTTTTTTTTTTTTTTTTTAATTAGTCGGCTGCAAATCAGTATTATTGTTTGACAAGTTCACAATAGTCACAATTTATGAATAAATTATATTCGAAATTATCGTTTGTTCATTTTTTAATGACTTTTAATTTCATTCGCTGGATTTCATTTTTGACAAAGTCTCGAACGTTTGAATTTAATAAAAAAAACATACATCAAAATATGTTTCAGAAAAATCGGTTCCATTATCCTTTTATAATGTTTCAATTGAGGACGATGGACGTCATTACAACCACTACAGAGTCTATTACTAAATCTGTAAAGAGGACATAAAAGTATGTCTGATAATTTTGAAATGTATTCTAGTTTATTATTATTTTTACCTATTATTATTCTTACTGTGTTTTTATATCTTTAATTTTAATTTGTTTTTGTAAATAAGCCTCCACTCCAATTCTATACATTTCGTATACTTGTATTGAGCAATGAGCATCTAGTATTTTGACTTAAGCAGGTACATATAACGATCTGTGTGAAGAAACTATAAAGGTACTATGATTTTTTACGCATATTTGTTTAGAATTAAATCAAGAATAATAGTACGGTTTTGTAGTTAAAAATCACGAAATAAATAAATAAGTTGAGAAGAACAAGATAACACCTAAGTATGCTCAATATAAGTAATTTAAAAATACGCATATTGTTACTATACAGTATAACATACTACCTATCGTAACGATTTTACTCGACATATATCAATCATTCACAATAAACAAAAATAAAAAACGAAAATCGTATACAAGACAGTTTGACAAATTTCTGTAATTTCATTCACAATAAATTCTTTTATCTTAAAAAATATAAACGTAACTTTGCTTTCATTTGGAAAATAAATGATGAGCAATTAAAATGTGTGATGGTAATAATATATATTTATTCCGACAATAAGTAATAAAGAATACAATAAACAATAACAAGTTGTAAGCTCATCCAATAAGCAATTTTGGCAATAAAATTTTGCCAATCCTACACGTAAGCATACGTGTAGGACACGATCTTATTTGTTACGTATGTAAATGAATTTAAATAATTTTTAATTTTAGTTATAGTACAATCTATTTGAATAATGAATCCAAGTTTTTACGTCCTTCGGGCGATTTTGAAGAATGTTTTTTCTTTTTAACATTTTCATCACTTTCCTCCTCGAACGAAATTTCGTCACTACCTTCATCGCTTTTTTCGTCTTTTGCTGACGAGTTTTCCTTTTGGTAGCTAAGAGAAGACGGGGCGGCAACAAAACCCAAGTTTTTATTTACACTAGGGGTGTCAAATAGCTCTTTTTTGAGTTTTTTCCCGATTTTTAATTCTCTGGCTAACGGTCTGCAAAACAATTTCAACGCTCTTTTCCATATGAATGTGTTTACGCCTCTCCACGCCATGTGTAAGTTATAATGAAATTTAGATACGTCAATCATCTTTCGACTGTGATATTGTTTCATGAGAGATTTAGCGACGATACGCCCGAGATCTTTTGAATCAACAGAACTTTCAAAATCACGAAATTTCATAGAACCTGAAACATTGAACAGCGTTTGTTACATCAATATACATCAATATACCGTGTTATACTATATTTTGTTTATAAATAATAGATTTTATCCCCAAACTTTTTTACCTTGCCCGTTGGTTGTATGAATGAAGTGTGATAAGATAAAAAAGTAAAGTAATAAATAAACACGTTTTAGATCCATTTATGGACTACATAAATCTCGAATTAATTAAAAGTTAAAACAAAATTACACACGGCTTATGCAAATGTTTCACCAACGCGATGTTTTGTACACTAATTTAACGTTTTTTCGACAATCATGCGCTTTCTACGCTAATTTTTGTAAAATAAAACGATCAATTACATTTTTTTTTTGAAACAAATGTGTAATTTTGCGCATGACGTATGTCATAATAATGGATGCGCTTCCCGTCAACATAAGAGTAATTTGTGTGCATGCGTTTGCACTCACATGTGTCAATATTGTTCTTGTAGTCATAATGGGTTCTGGCATATGGACAATCGTACTTGGCTGTTTCTGAAAAACAACGCTTTTGATCGCTTTAATTAAATTTTAATATTTAAATTTAAAACGTGCCGCAAAGTAGCATAGAGCAGATATTGTTTGTGACGTAAATTTACTAAAAATTTAAGTCAAAAGTACCCTTAACTACACGAAAACATAATAGGTATCTGTTTTTTGACGTGTAATAATTCGTTCATTTTAATATGACCATGAACTATTGATTTAAGAAAAAATTATTAAATTATAACCATACTTAAATACAATCTACAACGTTATAACATTTTAACAACTACTTTTTTAGAGGGAGATATTTACGATATTGAAATTAAAATAAAATTATAGTTTAAAAATAATTTACAATAGTAAGCTATAAGTATTTAGGTACTATGTGTAACGTAGGTTAGATTTATTGCCGAAAGACTACAAGTTTGTAAAATGATTTTATTTTAAATACGAAGAGTAAGCTACAATAGATTATAATAGACATTCTGGACCATTTTCGGTTGACGATATCAGAAATTTCGTAATAAATTCAAAATAAACTTAGAGTGAAATATGTGAGCTGTACTGTTGTATCCTTACCTGCCATCCAAACCAAAAAAAAAAACCCGCACATGCACTTGTCAACAACATTGATCGCCAACGCAAACATAGTACCTACGAAATCCGTTTCGTGGGAAAAACTCTCACGGCTTTAGTTTAAAAAAAAAGATTTTAATACGGTGTTTTTTATTGTGAAAATCACAACATTTTATAGGGCGCGACGATCGAGTTTTAACAATTATTTATCTACGCGGGTCTCCTGTACAGTGACTATAAAATAGAGCCATTTTTCTAAATATTGAACTGTATACAAATCAATTAATGGTATAGGTACCAAAATTTATAAAAGTCCGATTTTCACGCCCTACTAAATGTTCTGTACTGTATCATAAGAAAAAATTAGATTTTAAAAATAATCATGAAGCCATGAGAGTTTTTCCAGAAAACGGGTTTTTTATGGTAATATTTTATTTATTATTAGTAAATGTTATTACGATTTTACGCCGTAAAACACAATGTTGTTAGAAAATACGACCAGGTAGGAAAATGTTTTTGACAGTTGTTAAAATTTTCATTTGCGAACAAAAACTAAAAATAATTTGTGATGCATAACGGATAACGTTATCTAGACACTGCTTCAACAACTTACAACGTATTTAAAAAAAACCACCAGAGAGAGCCACAGCATCAGTCTAAATTTTATTATTCAAAGAGTTTCTAATAATATATATTCTGTAAAAATAAATCATGATTGTACAGCTTAGGATGGTTTTTCATCTACCAATCTATATTTTAAAATTCTTAGATATTATGTCCCTGGTTCCATTAAACAATGTCCATAACTCCTTCTAACTAGGTTTTGTGTAAACCGTGTAGCTGGTACTAGAATTGATACATTTTTGGAAATATAATATGTATTGGTTTATATTTTTATGTGTAAAAAGTCAGTTGAGCAAATAATATAAAATTTTGTTGAATCGTCTTAAGAAGAAGTTACACCCGACATAACTTTTTTTGTTTTACACGCACGTAACATAGGAAAAATCTCGATTTGTATTTGCAATTTTGCGAGCGAAGATTTGATTTTTTGATAAACTGACCTATAATAAAAATTAACAAGCATAATTTAATTTATGCTTAGTCGGAATTGATTTGTTGAAAAATTGATTTTTAAGTAATATCGTAATAGTTAACATAATTAAATACGTATTATAAATACGTCATATTACAAAACTCGATTTTTTGAAAGAACAATCCCAATGCAAAGCATAGATTATGTTCTTTTTCTTAATTTTTATTACAGGTCATTTTATCGAATAATTTACTCTTTTCGCGCAAAATTTGAAATACAAAACGTGACTTTCCCTACGTTCCGTGCTTGTTAGACAAAAACAGAGCTATGTCGCGTATAACGTCTTCTTAAGGGTTTTCAACTTTGAAGGGTGACAGACAACACGTATGTTTACCGAATTCTAAAGTCGACCTCATCGTAGGAGTGTAATGCGTGGAAACAGTTTGCGGTGGTGAATTTTTCGGTATTGCGATTTATGAATACAAATTATCTTGAGAGTTTACCAACAGTCAAGTCATCGACGGATTTAAAATAGAGGTAAGTATAGAAAAGTGTTGTTTGATTTAATAGAAAATTCAATTTCGTAAAAACAAAATAAACGTTTTGTCCTTTTCCTGGTAACATAACCAGTTTTAATTATAAAAGCATTTAAAGACACTAATTCATATTAAAAGATACTAGAGAAATAGATAAAATTAAAAAGTTTGTAATTTAATATAGTTATTATAAAAAATTCTGGCACCTTGATGCCATTAGTAGTAGGTTCGACGAGTTATGTAACCACATGCTATGTCAATGACCGCTTAAAGAATCGTCTGAATAATGGTGAATTATGTTTTGTAGACTATTATTTGTAATTAGCATCTCTTGCAGTCCATAAAGTCATCAAAGTTACTTAAATTATTTCACCGTCGCAATATGTTGATATAAATGATTATGTTGTCAAATATTCGTCACTAAATTTAAAAAAAAAAAAAACTAATTTTTATTAGAACATTTAATATGTATTGTAAAGATGCATCTATAAAAAAAAAAAAACGTGTAGCTGTACAATTGTACTTTATGCCTATGTCACCCGCCTTCTTGATGGTGCACGAGCAACATAGTTTGTCTTTATATTATCAAGTACCTTATGATTACACGATATTAACATTACCGGAAAATGTTTTAAAATAGTTGAAAGGTTCTGGAATTGAATTTCGAGTAAAAATTAGTGCAAGATATGCTTACGAAATATAAATAATAATTCAACTCGTTCGTAAAAGCATTATGCCGGTAAAATTTGAGATGACACAATGAAAATTTAAACTAAATTTATATGATGATGTGTTTAAAACGAAATTATATTATAGTATACCAGTTGTGTCAGAACATAAAATAAAATATTATAATCATTATTACCGGCTACCGCTAATGCGAGTACTCGCAAAACATACTTACACGTATTTCACCTAGGTAAAATTCTTTTCAAAATCATTCGTCCTGTTCGTTTCCGGTTTTCCGAAATATGCGTAGGAAAATTGCTGTCAACTATACGTGGCATTTATATACACGTCGTGGTTACTCGACATTCGTCACCCTGTGCCAGTGGGTGAGCTCAGGGGGTAAAAACGCCTAACGAAAAATAAATTACTTTGAAATTTGTATACGGGTTTCGAATAAATTATAACGAAAGAATTTTTTTTTTTTTAGATTTTTTCAATTCCGACGAAATTTTTTCCTGCGTTCGCCACTGCCCAGTGCCGTCGCGTACAGTGGGAATTTGTCGAGAAGTTTTGAATACCCGTTTAGTAAAAAGTTACCCACCTAAATTATTGCATTGGCACTAGGTACATACAACATATAATGCAAATTTTATCGATATTGATTTATTTTTTATTGATTGTTAATATTTTTGAAAAATTAGGAGGTCCTATGTTTGTGGCTGCGGGTATTATAAACGTGTATTTTTTTTATGTACGTATGTTCGTCGATTACTCCGACAACTAATCGGCTTCAACGGCAATTGGTTTGATTGAATGAAAAAGCTACAAGCCCATTATTACAGTCCCTTCGAGCTCTTAAGGTGCCCGTAAATTTGATTTTGTCTTTGACGTATCGTGTGTCATCCTGGATAAAGCCAAACATCAACTCGACGGGACAACGGTAAATGGTTTATCAACTGAATAAGATAGCACAGTCCCAACTCAAAAAATCAAAAAAAAAAATCGTACGATTTTTAAAAATTTTTATTCACAAAGTCGACCGTGTTAGCAGCGACCTTTCGTTAAAACTCGTATTAGCTTTTACTTGAACGTTACAACCCGTATATTATAACAACACCGATCGTGCAAACGTTTCGCGGATCTGACGCTGATCATTATTTCGGAAGTTACGACCGCGGCACAGTCAAGCCCGGATTAAGATAATTTTTGGCCCGGGGCCAAACAATTTTAGGGGCCCATATCCATAATCCAAATATTTCTGATTTAATAAAAAAAGTACTATTCGCCAGGGGCCCACTTTTGTTTAATATCCGTGGGCCCAGGGCCATGGCCCCTCCTGGCCCCCCCCTTAATCCGGGCTTGGGCACAGTGTATCACGACGGAATCGGTTTCGTCGAAATCGCGTTTTCCGTACCGGTTTTACCGGTTTAACTCAAAAACGAACGAAAACAAAAACCCCCCAATTAGTAAGGTACGCTTTCGAAACGTTTGCGCCGCGACTTTTGCAGACCTACGACGTCCGGCCGTCGCACGACGTTCACAGAAATTAACAAACACCCCGCGTCATCGTGAAAACAAGACATTCTTCGCGTCGATCCAAAAAGGTTTTGGCGCGATTTTTTTCTTTCTCGAAAACATCAGACAGAGCGGCTGTGTGTAACAACGTGACGTCTATTCCGTCGGCACCCGTCGGAGTGGTAAACTCGTACAAAATACCCCGTGTTTTACAGCAGGAAAACCTACCCCCGAGTGCACCCGGCGACAAACCGACAAAAGTTTCGACGACGGACGGCGGCGAGACAGCGACGTGTTTTACGTTCGATTGAATCAATTACGCGACGTAGATTTTCAATCGCGCGCGTCCGCCGCCGCCCGACAACAACAGCTCGAAAGGCGTCGTCGTCGTCGACGAAAATATAATAACAACAGCAGTAGTTATAATAACAATAATAACAACACAAATAATGACGAAACTGTGTATAATACGTCGTACATAATAATGTATACAGTTATTCGTGTCCGCGGCCAAAACCGTCGTCGCTTTTTCGCAATAATCCGCGTGGACAAATACGAGTAACAGCGCGTTGTTATTTCGCCGAAAATCCGCTCCGTGACGATATCGTTACGAAGCTCGTTTCTCTTTATTTTTTTCCACCGGTCCCGTCGCCGCGAGCTCCTGCTCTCAAACTGCAGTCCGTACTGGTAGGTAGGTACACCCGGACGACACGTGGTATTGGAATATTTGTACAATGACAATTGTACAGTGTTTGTTCAATAACAATAATAATAACGATATAAAGTGTACGTCGCATCATAATACGATGTGATTATGATGAGACGCGACAAAAATCCGCGCGTCAGCGTAAAACCTGTACGTCGGCACGCAGGCGAACGGTTTTCGTTCAAAGAGATGAAAGGAAAAAAACGCGACACTTTTCGAATTCGCGAAAGAGGCAATATCGGATAAGGATATTACGTGTATATAAATACTGTTGAAACTTGAAAAATTACGAGGCGAGCTGATGTAAAAATAAAACCGACTTCAAAAAAAACACTAGACCGTATAAAATAATTAAACGTGCCGTGATGAATAAAGACCGCGTTCCTGTTGTGACTTTTAAGTATTCTACGATATTAAATTTGTGCGTTCGTGTACCTTTTCGCGATCATAGTTGACTTTTAACCACGTTGGACTAAAAAATAAAAAGGGAAATATTTTTTTTCCGTTTTACACTTTTCGATCGTCGACAAATTTTTCGTATAGAAGGAACGCTCCCGTTTTTAAGGTCGGTAACAATAGGCTTATACGGACTCCGGTGGAAGCAATTTTTTTTTTCTCAGATTTCGCTCGCTTCAAGAGTTCTACCCCCGATAAAAAAAAAATGGAAGACTTGGTGGAGAAACTTTCAGGTTCGCAATGACGTTTTCGGGCAGAAGGAGAGTGCCATACAATCGGTACGTACTCCGCGTAAAAGTTGTGATTTCGACATTTATTTTAACAGGATATTTCGATGGTTTTCGTGCGAGTCGTACAATATACACACATCAAACCGCCGCCGTTGTTGTACACAACCATTGTCCGTGTCGTTTTCAAACTTTCGTGTGGGTATAAAATTCACAATTTCTTTTTTTCTCACAAGTATAATAAGAGTGATCTTTTCACCCAGGACTTAGTGGATATCTTAGCTCGTTTTCTTTTCGGTTGCTTTCAGAATAGTGCGTGCGAACCGCCGCGACTTTGACACCGACATAACTACCACGACCCGTCCCAAAACCGTATTAGACGCTGTAAACGGTCGTTTGCGTCCTTACCGACGCGGTCCTCTATCACAGGGATGCACAACCTATGGCCCGCGGGCCAATTTCGGCCCGCGTAGCCTTTAAAGTTGGCCCGCGAATGTTGTTATTCACGTGCTGCTTTGGCCCTCGACATGATCTTTTTTCCTATTTTTGGCCCTTCGACTTGAAAAGGTTGTGCATCCTTGCTCTATCACCTCGCTTCGCCGCGGCGCGAAATCACTTCCGCGCTGTTTTTCCGATTCGAGCACTGGAAGCCGGGTAACGTTGTACAGAACACTGTCTTACACGCCTCTTTCTCCTCGCTTCGCCACGGCGCGTAACTCACTTCCGCGCTGTTTTTTCCGATTCGAGCACTGGAAGCCGGGTAACTGTCTTACACACGAGCCTTTGTTTTCCTCCACACGACGAGGGAGCCGACACAATGTTATACCGCCGCGGCAATCGTACCGTATTATCACAATAACGATAATACTATGTATATATACGCGCGACTTGTAATAATAACGTCATAAAGTATGATACAGAAATGTGAGACGTGCCGGGGAGACACGAGAGCTCCGACGACGACGACGGGGAAATGACGGCGCATGTTTCGCGGCGGCGGCGGCGGACGTGTCGTTTATAATAGAATTTATAAGCGCTCGGGCAACAACACCACGTCGAGTTTGACTGTTTTTTTTTTTTTTCATCATTTTATATACACGTACGTACGAGCTGATACAATAAAATGCCCACTTGATTAGAGTAAATTGAGCGAGTGCGAGCACTACAAGAACTTTGTGTAGTATACACTTAATATCGCTGCTGTTACTATTATTATGTACGGCGCACGAACCGTCCGGGCCGACCCGTCATCATCCGGGCGGTGTGCACGCACGCGCTCCGTCTTGTACGACGACGATAATACTTCGCGCCCGGACAATGTAACGTACGTCGCAAGTCCGTGTGTTTCCGCCATCCGGTGCTAAAGCACGTTCGAACGTCGTTTAAAAGAGAATGAAAAAAATTAAAAAAAAAATTAGAGAGAACGAAAAAACGCTCGTGCGCCCGAGGTGATGGCTAAAAACACGACGCATCTCCATCCATTGCCGGGTACCTATATAGTGCAATAGTGATTACAATTATCGTAACAACGGTATCCGCGGTATCGTTGCCACTCGCGCGCGTCCCCGCAGTTTACCGGATAACGAAAGAACCCGCACGCGTCTGGGTCGCGCTCGTTGTTTCGGCGGAGGCTGATGCGATTTTACCGACGAAAACGATCCCGGGTGAGCTCTGCAGTGACCGGAAATCGTGGCGAAACGACAGAAATTATTATTATTATAGTCCGGTGTTATTTTATAAACGACCTGTGGCCGTTCATACAGCATCGATTGCACACACATCAAGCGGACCGTGGACCTGTTCGTTGTAGGATCTCTTTTGCACTTCTCCGTCCGCCCTAGGCACCTCTTTTCTATCCGCATGGTAACCTACCTGCCCGGAACAATAGTCCCTTCGCTTAACCGCTGCTCCAATGATCCCGTCGTCTACCCTTCGGTTGATGGCAGCAACCGCGGTACGTCGTCTTTCGGAATCGGTGTCGTTCGCACGCGCCGTCAAGCCGACTCGGACGCTAGTCCCCGAAGAGTCGCTTTTTTCACCCGTGCAACGAACCGCAAAAGGTAGCTCACACACGCGAAGGAACACAACGACCGGGTCCGATAAATGACACAGTTTTATTTTTTCCGCGCCCAACACTCGCTATAATAATAAAACCGTCGACTACCGCGGTAGTAATCATATTTTTTAATTTTGAAATAAACACATTTCGTTTGGAACGTTCGGACCGCGCAGTCGACTATTTTCATTGTATCTTTCGCGAACATTTCGCGGCCGACATAAATTTGCCGGTTATCGTTAAACGGATCGTCGAATAGCGATAAATCAAACGTAAACACTCGGCATGTGCAAAACACACGTGATATATATATATATAGACAGGAGGATTGTAAAAAAAAAAAATATACCTACGCTATAACATGCAGCTTACACGTCGGGTAAAAACGGGGCGTGTTTTTTCAGTCGGCACGCTGCCCGGCTTCACCGTGTGTACTCGCGGGGCTATACAAACAACGATTTTGTTTCTGTTTAATGACGACCCGCTGTGCTGGATTTTCGGTTACACCAGTCATTATTGCATTATTGTGTATTACAGAGACACGCGCGTCCGTTCTCTGTATTAAAAAACACGACGGGCCTTTTTCTTCTTCGCCGTAGGTGTTCCTCCCTAATGACACGGCCAGCTCGTGTTTTATTTATTTTTTGTGTATACTTTTTATCTGATTGTGACTTTTCAATACCCGGTCAAAGCGCACGGTGCG
The DNA here is from genome assembly GCA_017140985.1 of Hormaphis cornu. Taxonomy (NCBI): domain Eukaryota; kingdom Metazoa; phylum Arthropoda; class Insecta; order Hemiptera; family Hormaphididae; genus Hormaphis; species Hormaphis cornu. Next base: position 35,842,728 of record CM029359.1, read on the forward strand.
CGCGTCTCAATTACCGGTGGACAAACGGCGTTGAATTTATTATAACAATGGCGTAGTAATCATCATATGATAATAATAATAACAAAAATAATCACATATTATCATCACGTTGTAACATTATGGAGTGTATATGCGGTCGGTTTTACCGAAATGTTGTACCTGTACAAATACTATAATAATTTTTACTGTCGTATTTCCATTAACGTGTCCAACACCATATTTCGTTGGTTTAATACGAGAATCAGAGTGACGAGTTCAAACTGACACGGAAAATCCGTCGTTAGCATCGGCTAGAAAACCGCACCCAAACTCTCAGCGCGCTTCCAATACAGTATAATATATAATTGCGCGCTTCAAACCGCCTATAAAACTGTGACTATTTCAATCGTTACTGGATAATTGTTACTAAAAACGCGAATTGAGTTTTATAACTTAAAAGTTAGTTAAAGCGGCAGCTTATCGTTATTAATTCGTGTATACTACTATAGGTATTAGAATTCAAACACTACTAAGCCTAAGCATTCAAAATTCAGATAAAAGATATAAAAATTTACAAAGTATTAGTCCAAGGCCCAGTTTTAAATTGTGTTACATAATCGTATTTAATTTATACACGTATTTTTAACTAATAGGTATAATATGTACTCCTACAAAGCGATTGAATGTTATTGTTATTAAGATTATACGTTTTTTCTCGGAATATTTTTAAATTAATATTTTAAAAATTATGTTTCGCGTAAACTGTTATTAGATTTAGATGTAAACATGGTCTATACAAATAAAATCGAGGAAACGCGTTTAAAAAAAAAACGTGATTTGAATACGAGTTTTTGTAAATTTGTTAGATTTATGTTAAATTTTTTTGCACGCATTACCTACGTTAAAACACGTACATCGCGTCTCTTGGAGGACAAAGTATTCATTAGGAAATATAGTAACCAACAAGTGTAAATGAACACATTTCTCGCCAAACGGTAAGTCACCCACATTAATTTACGTGATAACAAATCGTTAAAAAATTTTAATAAATATACGCATTACTTCAATCCTACTTTTGTCTTTGGTATACGTACCTATACATTAAGATAAATGATGAATGTCGTCTTATTTAGTTGAAAACTCAATTATTTAACTCGAATAAGTATCCAGTAGCGGATCAAGGATTTAATTTTTTTGGGGGGGGGGCTGTAATCAAAAATTTAACGATAATAATGCAATTTAAACTTTGGTCATGGTTTATATGTCATTTGGATCATTGGGTGAAAAGTGTTCTTCCTACTTTGAGTTTTTCAGTAATTAATAAACACAATCAACTAAACAATAGTTTCAATTTATTATTTATTCATTTAACATAAATTATGTTTTTTATTTTTAACATAAATAAATCGTTAATTACTAATACTTTTATGAAGTGAATACAAAATACAAGACTCAAAAATAATACTTAATGTGTACAAAATTATAAGAATAAAGGTAACTGTAATCGCCTAAGATAAGATTGTGCAAACTTATTTAATACATCTTCAGGTTCAACATCAATTTCTTTATGAATATTGAGCAAAGCTAACCCGTTTAAACGACTTTCCCCCATTGTCGATGTTAAATACGTTAAAATACGCTTTAAAGTTGAAAAAGAACGCTCACTTGTCGATATTGTAACTGGCCAAATATTGCCAAAAGTAGTAAAAGTTGACGAATGTTTGGAAAATATCCAACTTCAGTTTCCTCGAGTGCGTCAAAACCATATCAAAACGCGTGTAACATAAATTACGATAAGATAGGACTGGTCTACAAAGATTCAACTCATTAAAGTCTGAGGAATCACCCACAATTTCAAGATAAAATTATAAACATTTATTGGGCCCGGTGCCAAATGGGAATATTGGTTTTACAGGAAACTCTTATCTCCTATCTCATAAGTCAATATAGTAGAATCTACGGTAACTGAATATTTTTTTTTCTAACGAAAGAACATTAATATATAGGTCGCATTCAAGTTCAATCATTAATTTTACTGTTAAATCAATGTTTCCAGGGCCCCTTAAAAACCTAGCTTCGGTCAACACATTTCATCTACACATTTCACTTTCAACCTACTCATAGTAATAAACGATTTTATAAACCTGATATGCTGTTTTTAGTAATTTTAAAGTTAGTAAAAATATCTGCATCCGTCGTGGTCGTTTGAATTGTACTTGCACTATAGTTTCAATTATTCACCTTTATCTGTTTGTTTTTTTTTCTTTTTTCATCGTTCGGAATTCAGTGCGGTTTTCGTAGCGATGCTTCTGAAGCGCTCTATTTTTTTCTTGATGTTGCAATACTTTTGAAAAAGCGTACTTTCGAGCGTATCACTCCTATACGTTTTACCAAAAAGTAGTGATCTCCAACCACTTATTTTATCAATAGAAATCACTGTTTACATAATCATTGTTTCAGCGATCGAATCACGTTTTTACTTATTTTCAGCAGCTTCGGCGACCGAAACAACGTCGCGTAGTATAAAACGATTATCGTACAACGGTATATGATATAGGTACGCGCATGTATAGAATACAACAATAAAATAACAATAACCGCTTGATTGTGTCTTCCATACTAAAATCTATTAAAACGCTATTTACTTAATAAACTCGTCATATCATACGTGTTAAAACCGTCATAACGGCCATAATCACACGGAGCAATTATTATTGTACACGCGGTGGTTTACTGGTGTACCCTTCGAAGGGCGCTGCAGGCAAAAGAGGTATTGTCAATGTGTGTGTGTGTGTAAGCACTGAGCGACGCCTACGAAACACACACACAGAAAAGTAATAAAAGCCCGCTGAATTTAAGTACGTAATATTGTGTTCTCTCACACACAAGGTTTTAGGTTAATAATTTAAATTAATATTTACGGCACATAAAGTAATGATGAACGTCGTATTCGTTGTCAGCTGCAATAACGCGCGATTTCCAACCACTCTTGACTTTTGAGTGGTTTACGGTAATGTATTTTAACGACCACGTGTATGACGGTTGTTGAAAAATCTATTGAAAACCGACAATGTTTGTTCGTCAATCGTATAAGATTTTAATTTTGTGGTACTTAGAGTCTATAAGCAGTACTAAACACCGTATATACCATGTAAACGACGAGGAAACTATTTTTGTTGGGACCAAAACTCATTTTTATTATTATAACAATGTGTACGAATTTCAGTTTGTTTTTGCATTTTATCATAATAAACTGCCGAAAAAATTAGGAAGAATTAACAAAATTATACAATGCGATAGGAAACCGTGAAAAAAATTTTAATTAAAAAATATGATTTTAAAACTTAAGCACGAATCTCGTGTGAATATTATTACAGAAAAAAACCTACGCGATTATCAAAACTCTAATGTTTCCATATTTAGCTGAAAAACGATCGGGACTTTCGACAGATTGTGTGGCGTTAAAACTTGTCCTTTATTCCATAAACGTGTGGAAATTTCAATAAGTACTAATTTGTTCGGACGAGTTGTTTTTGAAAACACATAATGACAAAAACGGCCGAATAACGCGACAGTACGGAACGTCGTAAAAACCTGCGGAATCGTATTCAATTTGTAAGAAACGAACATTAAAGGTTATATGTATATATATAATTTAACGACTTCAATAACGGCCAAATTGGACAATTTTTAAAAATTTCAACTACAAATCGGGTCGAAAAACGCGATTACGTTCCTCGCTGTGCTCAAAATATAAATACATACGAGTGATACATACGTGTCGCTCTGATGTTACACTTGTTTTACGAATGCGCATCATTATATATAAGGAGGAATGATGTCGCCGCAAGCGCACATTCCCCGCCACGGAGGCGGCCGCGGTTGACAGTAAACGTGACTAAATATGTGTATAACATAACGTTTACAATGTTGTAATAATAACAACACGACCGTCGTCGTTCAGAGAAAACCGTGGAGAAAATATTGCTGACGAGCAGTATATTACGATAATCTGCAGAAAACGAGAACAACTGTCAATTATTGCAGCGATGATGTAGACGGCTGCAAGACCGATGTCGTCGGCACGTATTTTCGTCGCGAATCCGAATCATTATTATTATTATAATGTTACTGTTGTAATACAATCATTGTTATTACTAAAGTTTACGTTCGTACGAATAGATATAATAATATAGTCACCGCGAAAGTTGTCGTCACATTAAACTTGATTGCTGTTTAGTGACACCAATATTGTATATTCCATCGTCGTCATCGCGTTCCACTGCATTCACATAATATTACGATTTAACATCGTTTTTGATATTTTTAACACTACAAATTTAATTGTTATGTGCACTCGAGTGTTTTGCGCGCGAATATGTGACGTTTTAGTATTTCTACATTTTTCGACCGAGTAAAATTAATCAAGTAAAATCTTTGACGATAAATTATTTAACAGCATGTGAAAGTCTGAGCAATAAATAAAAATAATGATCGTATATTAAAAACATATTAGCTCGTTTCGTTCAAATTTTTCGTGGAATTTACGATGTATTCTTAAAAGTATCAAAAGTTTTAAAAAGCGAGTAAAGTCGGCAGGGAAGTTACTACCTATACGGCATTTATACTGTATATAGGGGTTTCCCTTTACTGACTTTTCCATAACGTGTTGTCATCCTAAACAAAGCTGTATGCAAAATTTCAGCTAGATAGAACAACGGAATGTGGGTTAAATGTTAATTACGAGATTTGAAAACAAAAAAATGAAAAAAAAACGCAAAAAACCATTTTCCGGGATTCGAACCAGCGCGGTCGACAAACAATATACATATATTGTTTTAGTGTGACGCACAATTTTATCGACAATTTTCTCGTACGCTCTTGAAAACTACCGGGCCGATTTCTTTGAAATTTCCGGACACTTATAGACATTTTTGTTAACACGTTAAATTCTTTAATATCAAAAATTGTGTGAGTTACAATTTTTTTTCAAAAAAAAAAAAACACAAAATGACAAATTTTGGCCAATTTTCAGAATTAAAACGACTATAAAAAAAAACTGTGACAAACGATTTTTAAAATGTTATAGTTACGAACAGTTATATGTGTCGATGTATTAAATTTTGAAAACTTTTTCTGGAAAATTTAAGTTTTTATTGAAATTAAATGACAATAAAATTTTTGAAAATTTCAAAGTTCAATATTTAGCTCAAAAGTTTGTGAAATGTTTATGAAATTCGCCTCGCGCCCGTACGTTACCAATGTTAACATCGCGTGAAAATATCAAGTCTTTCCAACCGTTATTTCGGGAGTTGTGACCAATATCGATTCTATCAAAAACGCGTTTTCCGCACTTATTTCCGTTTTTTCTTAAATTTTTTGTTTTTTCTGAAAAAACCCGTTCGATAATGCACCAAGGACACGAAATTCTCCGCCGGAAACACGTGCTGTTGTCGAAGATCGGAGCGATTCCATGGGCTAGCTACACGTGCCAACTACAAAAAATAAAATGAAAAAAACACACACCTTCGTAGAATCGATAGCTTCCCGCAGGATCTACAAAAAAGAGATCTGTATCGAATCGATAACTCTTCTCGTCCGACCCCCGCAGCTGGCTGTACCCGCGACGCGCACCGGATTACATTTATTATCGCGCGACGGAAACCGCCCGTGCGAACATCGTGCGACTGGTTCGGTCGCGGAAAAAAATTTAAAAAAATAAAAACACCACTCGTCGCTAGTCCGCCGATTCACGAGCCGAACGACGATAATACGTTTCGTGCAAGAGAGCAGTCCGCCGTACTAAACAACGATAATGATAATAATAAAAAAATGTAACGAAAAGGCCGATGCCAACATCGGAATAATTGAGTGCCGGCGGGTCTATTATTACGGTCACGGATTCGTTCTGCAGCACATCCTCCTCCTCCCCCGCCGCCGGGCGAACCATTGTCTTTTCCGCCTTCCCCTCTTACGTTTCGCCGCGTCGGTTCCCTCCCCTCTCGTCTTCGCGCCCGATTACCGGCTCCGCGCGTGTGTACTTTACACAAAGCTTTTTTTTTCTTTTTTTTCTGTTACCTTTTATACACCACTGCCAGAGTGGCCATCGAGTGCCTACATACATATATACAATGTATATTATACATACATACATAAATACAGGGTGAGGCACGCGGGATTCACCGCAGAAATATGTTTTGGAAAAAAAAAAAAAAAAAAACAGTTTGTTGAATTTCCATTCAAATATTATTACAGTAACGATATTTTTCGATCGTAATTTATAGTGTATATAAAAAAACCGACAATCGTAATGTCGTATATCTGGTGACGGTTGGTCTTTAAAGCAGCCACCCCCGTGTTGATTTAGTAATCGGAATATGAGTCCGAAAGTTGCGTATTATCACGGGTACCTCCGACGTAACTACCGGCGTTTGAAGGAAACGTCGCGAAAGAAAAATCTCGAGTTGTAGAAAAGAACGGCGTACGTACAGCAGCGTCGCAACGAAAACGAGCGGCACATTAATTTTCGTGCGATTTGAAATGCTCAAAAGAATGTTATCGTACGAACAAATTTGTTGCCGCGAAATCAACACGATTCCATACGGTTCGAAAACGTCCCCCTGTATTACGGACGTACACCGTTATAGTCGCTGGAGTACTCGCATCGCGAACGTCGTCGGATCCGACAGATTAGGCACGATCCGCCGAAACGGACGGGGATCGAATAAAAATAATACTAAAACACTACTCGTGATATCCATTGTTTATCGGCGAGCACTCGTCGTCGCGCGGCAAATGTCGCGTTTTAATTATTATTAAAAAACGCCGGATAACAATACATCGTAGTGCGCGTTAAAAAACAAAAGCGACGGATCGAGATTTCGTGCGCAGAGAAACAACATGACGTTATCGCGTCGTTCGGCGGTGGCAAAGTGGCCGAAAAAATAAGAAAAAAAAATTCTGGAAAACAATTACAATACGCTCGCGAGGAACCGGAGAGGAGAAAATTTTCATGACCGTGGACATTAATGTCTCGCGTTATGATTCTTTTAAAACTGCAGTTGCATTTTGAGTGTTCTCGTTTATTGACTGCAGACGACCAGTGCCGGATTACCCATAAGGCGGAGTAGGCGCCCGCCTTGGGGCCCTACTCATTTAAGGGGCCCCGTGAAAACGAAAAACCACAATTTTGTTAAAGATTTATGTAAAAAATAATTTTGTTGGGGCCCAAAATTTTAATTGCCTAGGGGCCCACCAATGTTTAATCCGGCACTGCAGACGACAAACGCGTAATACGACGACTGAGGTCGTAGTTAAAAACATTCACGTTATTTTGTACGTCTTGTTACGGTTAGTTTGCTAGAGCGGAGAAAACGGTAGATCGAAGTTATCGTCATAATTTCTTTTCAAACTATACACGTTCCCCCGGTTGAAACTTGTTCGTACAAAGCCGTCGCGTTTTAAACGTTATCCATGATCTGACTGCGGTTAACGTGCAGCAGCGAATACAAACCTAAACGGTTTCGACACAATATTCCTACGAGACGCGTGGATACGTTTAGAGATGGTAAAAATCGAACAACTCGTGTGTGACACGAAATATCGTAGTGTGCATGTCATTGAAGCCCGCGTTGAAGGTTTTTGGGACCAATAATCCAGGAGGTCCTAAGACGTTTGGATGTCGATTTGATGTCGTTTCGTTTCGTGCCATTATTACATATACTCGTAGAACTATGTTCTTGGTTGTATCGCGTAAAACTAGCACTACTCACAGGGGGGACCACGGGAAGGTACGACATCACCCCCCCATCATAGTGTGCGAGCCGTTGCGAAACTGATAGCGCGGAATCGATGTCTCATTTCTTCGGTACCGAACGCGATATTGTACGATGATGTCGCGTTTCGACAAACACGTCACGTCGGCGCGAGAGGTCGATGCGTAAACATGCGCGCAAGACGAAAATGGTAGTGAAAAAAAACGAAACAGGGAAAAGAATTCAATTACGTAGAGGTGTCATAATTCGTGTAAAATAATAACGGGCGCAGCACTCGTCTTCAACACACGACTACTGTGTATAATACAACGATCATCAGTGTACAATATATATATATATTATGGGCGTAGATAAACGCGACGCAGTACCTACCGCGGCAAAAAAAAATCCGACGGCCCTTCGAAAAGACCACCGGGGTTAAAAAAAGATTTCCAAAAAAAAAAAAAAATGAATAAAAATACAGCTCTGTCGGGCAGGTACGACACACACGCGCATCGTCCGGGACCGCCGTCGCGCGGAACCAATCGACCTGTACGACTCGGGGGCGGCCATCGTTTGCGCGCTGTCGTTTTCCGACACGACAATATTATTGTCTCATACCGCCGCGTCAACTCTACAGCAGCAGCCGGCGGCACAAGTTGTACACACCGGTTATAGTTATTTTTTTTATATAATGCGCGTGTTCCGAGAGAAACTCGTCGCTCCTCCTTCCCGCGCGTATAATATATATTTTACTTTTTTACGTGAAAATCCTCCCTCGTGGTCCGAACATAACGCCTATTATTATACACGTCTTTACTGCTGGTGAAACCACCGGTGAACGCTGCAATGTCGCTTCGGGATTTCGGGCCGCGGCGTGTGTTCGGGTCGTCATTATCGGTGTTGTTTACCCGCGAGGCAAAACGCCGTGTCGGCTCCGTGTGACCGTCGGTTGATCTCGAAGGGCGTCTGTCAGTCCGCCTAGGTAATGCGCGAACCTAGAGAATACACAGAACGTCGGGAGAAAACAAAATTTAAAAGAAAGACCGCGTTACACGGTCTGTGGAAATAAATTTTAAATATCGTTGTTATTACTGAACAGACGTTGTTGCGAAAACCAGTGGCGCAACTAGAGCTCAAATCTTGGGGGTGCTAAAAAAGAAGTTGGGGGTGCTTCAGCACCCCATAGCACCCCCGTAGTTGCGCCACTGGCGAAAACGAATAAACACAAAGACTCGGAATGCTCCGCTTTGGCCGGGGTCGGTCCGCGTGCACGCGCAATCTCGTGCGGATGTGCGATGTAATCAAACGCCGGAGCGTCGACGGTATTGTGTACGGATAACTGAAACGTTTTTATTCAATTTTAACGATCCCGGAGATGTGTATTTACGAGTTCAAAATTCTAGTACTTCAGCTGTTTTTCAGAACAGCACATGAAAACATGACGCCGTCGGGATTTACAAAAAACATTCGAATAAACGACCGTTTTGGCGATTCGGTATGGAGCGATACGTTTTAACACAACCTATATGTTACACGAGCGATTTTTAGCATTCACGGTGACATTTTAGTGGTACCAACGTCTTTGACGTACAAACTTCCCCTCGCCGTCTGCAGGTGTATACACGTGGAAATCGCGACTTTTGTTAACTACTATTGCTCAACAGCGTTTTACGGAACGACGGAACGACGCGTAAAATCGCCGCGGTGTTGGAAAAACAACCGAAAAATGTCCGACCGATTCGTCTGTACGCGTGTCGTTTTTTGTGAGATTCGCTTGCGCCGCCGATGGTTATATTCCGTACATATATGTAGTCCGACGACGACGCGTCACAATAACCGGGCGCGACGTACCTGTGAATGATAAAAAAAAATGTCATGTACAGTAACGATTGTATAAAAAAAAACGCTCGACTTATCGTTGCTGCGAGAACAATAGTGATGTTGCAGTTGGAGCGCGAACGAAACCGGTGCGACGGAATTAACCGGGGGACAAAAGTGACGAAACAAAAACAGAAAAAAAAAACAGAAACTCGACGTATCAGCGAGTCGCCGTATAGATTTCGTTAAAAAAAACCCTCGCGTCGCGGCACATCAAAACCGTTTGCGGCCCCGGCTGTTGTTTCGTGTCGCGCGACGTGTCCGCTGAAGTGTGTGACACATGTCCGCGCGCGGCGAACGCGCGAACGCGATGATATCTGCGATCCGGAGTTAATTTCTTGACGTTTCTCCATAAAGGGTCGCCGAAGGGCTCGTCACGTGTACCTAACCCGTCGGTACGTTTTTCTGCCGGCAAAATACGGCGGGCAATTTTACAGGGCAATTATCGCGGGTCTTGCACGAAAAGCGGCGACGACGATCATGCGGCAGAAAAAACGTGTACAATGTTGTTGTAATTAACCACCGCGGCGGCGGCAACACGAGTTCTCCACCTTGATGCAGCTCGCGGTTGTGAAACGTGTGTGTGTGAAAAAATACCGAACGAAACAGTTGTAAATGTTTGACCATCGTAGTCAGATTTCGAACAAAAGTTCGTTATCGTTTCAAAAAGAGTAATAATAATAATAATAGCGCCGGTAAGCGTGAAAGTTTTAAAAAAGTTACGTTTTGGATAAAGCTGCGCGTCGGGGGACGTGACTTGAGCGGCCTTTCAGTTTTATTACGTTTCAATTCGTCTAAATACTACCTAAAACACGTTGAGCAATGAGCTCGGAAAACGTGTTCTTTTTAAAACTACACTATTTGGGTAACACGTTTTATCCGCGGTTTTGACAACGTTGTAGAGAAACGCCGCCGGACTACACTATACTCGTAGTTTCAATCGCAAAATCAATCTTTTCTCTAAACGCCACACAGAGACCACGCCGTCGAAATTTTTCCAAGCACCGTGGACAAACGGACCGTCATTACGAGACGTGACACCGGAACGCAGGGCGATCGCGGACGAAAAATTTGGTGGTCGTTCCGCGAAACGCGATGGTACGTGCTCGATAAAATCGTTTGTTAAAAAAATAATTTCGTCCAATCGTTAATTTTCGCGGGAAATACAGAATGATGTTCGTTATTTTTCATTAAAAGCGTAAAAAAATTTACTTTGTCCATTCCGTTCGGCGACCGTGCAGCAGTTTAAGATGCAGCGCAGTAGGAGTTGTATCCGTTATGTCCGCACGACGACGACGACACCTCGGGAAAACAAACGGACCGACGGCCTTTGTCGGAGCAGCGATGAAATTCGTGGAAAAAAAAAAAAGATTCCTTTTTTTTCTCTCTCTTTGCAGCTCTCTTTATCCCTCGACTCAAAACGATTATTATTATTATAATCCGTGTCGCGCGAGACGGGCCGGCATATTATGGTAAAACGTGGTATAATATCAAAAAGGTTTTACCTTATATATCTTTCTTTCGCCGCTCGTCGCGCGGCACGGACGGGCGCGTTATAAACAAACGCACTCGGCCGAACCAATCGTTATATTTTTAAGCAGCATCTTCACTGGAGTACTGGACACGATTGTTTTGTCCTTAGGCGCGTACGCAATCGTCGTCGCTTGTACGTATTACTTCTATATATATTATATTATATGTATATCGTTATAATATAACTATATTATAGTGTCGGTCGTTAGCGAAAACGCCTACGTAGACGCGACGGCGGTCGAGAGAAACCTTTCCGTTCCGATCGAACGCGCTTTATTTGCAGTCGTTATATTATTATTATTATTACTACCGTCGAGTGTTGTACAAGTTTGCGCGATTCCACGCGCCTCGTTCGCCGCGCGGGTGTTATTCGTTACGCGTATTAATTATTACGTGTCGAAAATTTCTATTTTACACATTTCCTATGAAAGAAATTTCCGAAAAATGTTTTTCACATTGTACATACGTTATTTTTCCGTTGATTCGTGAAAAAAAAAGCGAAATCGAGTACACTGTATTGATTATAAACGCCCGTTCGAAAGAACAATTAAATGACCAATAATCGATTTAACTCGACGTACAATAGGCACGCATAATATAGTGTAAACTACGATTTTAAACTTATAGAAACTTCCTGTTGTCTCAAAAATAAAATTTCTAACAACACTAGTCGTAAACGCGAAATCGGGTTATAAAACCTGGGATGTCTGTTTCGTCGGCGTGCAAACGAGAATTCTATAGCGTACACATTTTAAACGTAGTTCGTTGTTTTTGGCACCTTCGGGCGGCGGGACGCATTATATTATTATTATTGAATCAACTCGTTTTTAACCGACTTTAAACAGGAGAAGGTTCTACGTGTTCGACTGTGAGTACTGTTTCCTTTTATGACCATCTAAATTATGAACTGATTTTGATGCTTATTCTTTTTTTTTTTTTTTAATTGATTCAGAGGTGGTCTCCGGTACATCGAAATCCGTTCAATGCTTCTTGTAACGAAAATACTGTCGTAAGATAACGTGGTTTTTAACCTCTGTACAGCAATACGCAGCGGACGAAATAATAAAACCGACTTTAAAAGCAAAAGAAACGTGTAAAATAAACGTGATCACTTTTTTTCGGAGTCGGTGCCGTCCAACACGGTATAGAAATAATAAAAAAAAAAATTTCTGTCGAAATAACTCTATAAACCATAGAAACCCACTCATGCACGATATCTCCTCCTCGACTGTCCCTGGATGTCCTCCCAAACGGCTAAAGCGCAAATGGTGTAGAGACCTACCGACTAATTAAATTCTAATATGTACTCGTGTTTTTTTTTTTCATTTTAATGTAGTACCTCTACTGGGAGGCTTCTTCTACGCTCTGTCGTATCTACCTTCTTTATTTATCTAACTTCCTCAATTATTCTTATTGTAACAGATTGAATAAAAAAAACAATTAAATGAAAAAACAAATATAAGTACTATCAATGCATTATGAAATCGGTGCCGACGAATTCTTGGACGGCACCGATTCCAAAAAAAAAGTGATGACATTTTTTTTAAAAATTATTTTATATTTTTAGTGCTTTTTTTTTGTGTTTGAATTAGGTTTTATTTTATTGTTAACATTTTTTTTTATACAGCGCCGCGGCAATCGAGAGAAAAAGAAAAACGTAGGGTCACTAAGAGAAGTTAACAAACGAATTAAGTTTTTGTATATGATTACCTTAATAGGTGCTAAACGTGTGGAAATATCGACCGAAAATGGACGACGGCCAAACGAAGTGCGTAAAGACATTACTATCGCGTGAAGACGTTGTTAAATTTTTCGATTAGATAATTTTTTCGCGGCGGATTGTCATGGGCATACGTATACTACATTGTTATGTCTTGGTCCGATATCAGTGATCGAAAAATGGGAAGGTAATATATATTATAGTGTCCTTTCAAATATTCGCACCAGATGCGCGTCCCCTTTAAAAACCGTGTGTATTTGCCGCTATTTCCCTCTCTCACATATCATAACATTTTGAACCATTTCAACTGCTATATCATAATATATACGTTTACAAAGTTTAATACACAACAGCTGTCGTATGATATTGTAATATTTACCTACTATATTGAAATGACCTACTTTTGAAAACGATATAATATTTAGGCGATACGGATGACCGTCACGCCAATCCGACCACCCAAGCGGACGATGTCATCGGGGGGTGTGTTTGACGGAGAAGAGATGGACATGCCCATTATAAAGGTTGGAAAAATAAACGACTTTTTTTTATCTCGTTAAGTTAATGGAAAAAACTGAAAGTATTAAGTTGAAAGTTAATCATAAAACTAAAAGTTAACCATGAAAATTAACTTAACTTAAAAAAATAAAGTACACAGTTCGTATAATTAATTCACATTACCTGCTTGTAATATTATTTCAAACATTTTTCTCGTGTTTTGTTTAGAAATCTTTTTCGTATTAATACTTTTTCGAGTTTTAAAAAAAAATTTCAATTAATTACAGATTTACTTAAAGTTGACACGTTAAATTACAAAAAAAAGAAAAATCTAACCCGTTAAGTTAAAAACTAACGAAATCATTTAGTTAACGAGTTAATCAACTAAACTTTTCAACTTAATTATGACTCTTAATGAATCGATTACCGGCTTTGCCTATTAAAATATAGTGATACACGTTCGCTCGGTCGCTCGCCGGTTGTCCGGTATGATATTTTCGAGGTGTTCTTCGACGCGTAAAATATTTGATCTCCGACAAAACGCTGTACATAATGCCGTGTCCTCGCACGTAGGCGAAACAAAAAACTTTTCGAGTGTTCCTCGTAGGGCCAAGAGGAGACGAATTGGGGGCATTTGCCTAAACCACTGGGTGTGTTTGCCCCTCTAGAGATCTATAAAATCCATTCAGTTTAAATTGAGTGCATCCATTATTATAGCATTATATTACACGACGAATGTTGTATTATAATAGTTGTGAAAACAGGGAGGCGAAGGTGAAACAATAGTTCGTTGTCTTGCAGGTGCCACTATTATTTCTGATGGCAGTTATTCTGTTACAAATTTATCGATAGTAAAATTATTGCCTATCGCGTCTCATAAGAGAAATATACCTGCGCAACCGTCTTATATTATCTGCAATAATCATTATACGCATAATACGTTCAAACGGAAAAAAATTACTGCAACATTCAATAATAATCTTATACGTAGTGTTACTGTAATAATCGTACCGTGAAAACCGAACGTTTAGTTTTTACAAATTTGTTTACTTGACGTTTACTCGCGTTGAAAGAAAGTGTTGTTATTCGTCGAGTATATAGTAGTAATTATCACGCCCGTATTATCACGTTCATCCGTAGAAAACAGTACAGTTACACAAAACAAACGCGTAATAAACATTTTGTTTATTGTGTCCTTTGTTCGGATTATTATTGTCCTAACGACGTGGTCCTGTTATTCGACGAATTTCAAACATTTTTTTTTTGTCATTGAAACGAAACGTAACAGCGAATCCGCCTGCAGTTGTCGCGGCAATCATCAAAAGGTGTTTTCGCTTCGTTCTCTGAATATCGTGTGTGTGTGCGGTGTACATGCGACGGCGGACACTGCGACCCTCGACGTCAGACATGTGGCGTTCGTCAGAAGTTTACATAAAATATATTATTATTATTATGTGTACAAAACACAATGAAAATAATGACATTACGTCGCTCGGTACGCGTAAAAACGTCCGGTGCGGGCAAAAACCCGCGTGCGACAAAGTGAAAGTAATTATCGTTATTATTTTTTTTTATTATTGTGATTTTTTTTTTATCGTATACTGTTTGTCGTCTCCGGCGAGTTTTGCGCCGAACGGTTTTGTAGGGGGTCGACGATCACGCTGTTCGCCGCGCGTATTGAGTGTAATATTACACACACACCGCGTCGGATTAGCGCGCGAAACGGCCTCGGGGCGTATTGTTGTTGTTGTTATTATAGGGCACCTATACGTGCTGCGCGCGGAAGTCGGAACAAACGGCGAGAGGAAAATTTTCGTTCGACTCGGACTGTGTGTATACTACACACACACACATCCGGATCGATCGTGAAACGTCTCTTTGTCTCGGGTTCGCCGTTTTTACCGTAAAAACTGTATTTTTATTGTACGTACGCCCGAGGGCGGTGGTCTCCGCGGGGGGACTTTTTCGCTTTTTGCGCCGAAATCGCGGGAAAAAACACGCGACGAGAGCCCGGTTTCGACCCCCGGACGCACGCACGGGACGAAACGGTAAATTCGGTATGGAAAAAAAACAATAAACGACAGACCGTTTTGCTCCGGGCGGTATACATTTTGGCTTTTTAAATTGGTATTACGTACAGTCCAGGAAACGACGCCAAATCGTTTCGACGAACAATCGAGTCGGATCGATCGGCTTGCGCGAGAGAACCGGTGCGTACTATATAGTTGCCACGCAAAATGTACAAATCGCCACCCGTCCTTATCGCAAATAAAAAGGTTAACACGCCAGTCGCCACCGATGATGACCGGGTAGCTCGTAGTTACACGCGAGTTGCCTCCCAAGAATTTCCATACATTCGTCTTTCGCGTAGAATTAACTAGTGGTTCATAAACTTGAAGACATCTCCGTACAAAAGACTACTATAATAGGTTTGGGCGAATCGCCTTTTTACTCGTATAACAAAAGCAACGTGTTTCAGTGAGTCGGGGGCGGTTTGCGTACGGGCGAAACTTCTCAAAAGGTTTTTAGGTTTAGACTGTGTAGCGTAAAGTGTCCGGACGCAATAGGTTTTGGGCTATTATCCGTTAGCGGAGCGAAGCGAGCGAGTGCCAAACGCGCGGTATTTCTGTTGAATTTGCAGTTTATGTGAAATATGGATCGATTATATTTTCAATACGAAATAAACGACGCGTTTACATTTAATACCTGCCCACTAAGAGACAACTATATAGTACTAGACTCTTTTCGTTTACGATAAAAATTACGGTACGTTGGGAGGCACTCGTACACGGTCGGGAGGCAATCCGGATAAAAATATTATTGACCTTTTTTTACTTCGGGAGCTATACTACTAGTACTAGTAGAGCGCCCGAGAGAACTACGTTTACGGTTATTAGTCTATTGGTTTTTTTTACTGCAGCAGGCACCGCGCTCGTCCGTTATCAACGGATATATTATTATACAATGTATATCATTTACACGTATAAACGATTTCGAGATACAAAATTGCACACCTACACTTTTGGATCGATCGTAATTGAAAATTTGATTTTTATCAGGTTCACGTTTATTACGGGACGTAATACCCACGTAATGTACATAGGTACGTGTCGGAAAATCGAGATTGCCGCTATAGTTTTTGGCTCGGTGCGGCAATCTCAGAGAATGTTATATGTGTCGTCACTATGTTATCTCGTATCTGTGTCCGGTTCGTATTTTCGTTCACGACCTTCCGTGTAAACATTTTGATTATAAAAAATACTTGTTTTTTTCTCTTAACACGTGCGGTACGTATTGAAAATACATAATTCTCGATATTGTTTTTCCCGGTATCGGATTTGGATGTGCGGTAACCCAGCTGTCTATTCAGTGAGTCTATAAGTGACTTTTTTCCAATACGTTTTATTTTTCGTACAAGTAAATGGTATGGTTTTAAACACCCGTCTTTCACGACCTCGCCTTTGCAGCGAATACAAAACACTGATCAAACGCTATTGGAACGGTCGCAATTTTTTTTTTCGACGGTTGCCACAAAAAGTGTCAACGTCGTATCCGAATGCGTACCTATATACGCGTGTATCTGTTTCGGTCAATAAGACTAAACGGGTTCCCTAGTTAAAAAACGATAGAAATACACGGAACAGCCTGGGGCTGCCCAAATTTTTTACAATTTTCAGCACTTTGACGGTAATCGGAATGATCGTTTCCGATGCGGTTGGCACGGTGTATATATCGGTGTATCGTATCGCGACGGTTTTGCGGGATAATGGTGAAAACGCGAGTGGACATCTGAGCCGAACGAAAGAACGATTTTAAATCGGCGGGACGTGTTGCAATATTGTGATGGCCACCCACCGCAACGGACGCTGCGCTCGGCCGGTGTTGGCGTAGTACAGTCTTGTACGGAACGGAGACGCGAAAAAATCCTGCAAAACCAGCAGCACGAGACTCGGGTCGCGTATTCGTTGTGTCTCGTGCGTACGTACTACTTCACAAAGAACACGTGCGAAGATTTACGACGACGGTTTGTCGACCGAACTCGCTGTAAGCCACCGTATACAAGTAATAATAAATATCGTTGTTATTCGGTATATGTAGTTGTAATCTCGTGATATTATTATACGTGTGCGTAGAAAGCGAACGTTCGATATACACCGGTGTTTTATACATTTTCACTCGCCGTTGTGTGTTCTCGTGGTGTAAGATATTACACGTTTTTGGCGACTGCGCCGGGGACGTCACACCGTTCCGCGCGATTGTCAATTTGTCGCCGCAATAAAACCCGCTTTCTCCTCTCTGTCCGGCCCACCCGCGGCCGGCCCCGGAAAACAATACGCCGGTTACAAATTTCGTACACGATCGAAAGCGAAACGATTTGTCGCGTCGCCCTTTCTTCGTTCGCCCCGGGTCGTTTGTCACATTTCTGCAAAAGGCCCGCCACGCCGGTGCATAGTAATACAGACGTCGTTTTTCTGCAGTCCAATAATATAAGTGTAACTATCGATATCCAGCACTGAGAGTCACGCATATTTGTATGCGCGTGTGTAAAAATATCGAGTATTTTCGGTACGTGCGGATACAATAATGCCGCCGGGTGCCAATAATCAAGACGGCAACTTATAATGTGCTTCGGCGTGCCAGGTTTGGTATACTAAGTTAGGTCATAAGTTTGGTATATTGGTCAATGCCCCAAGTGCGTTGGCGTACACGAGTACACCCGCGATAATTCTGCACGAGCACCCGTGCGTACTGCGAACGAACATAATATTTATCGTATAATATACCACGGTGTTTCACTTGTGTCCCTCGTGTTCGCACAGGACGCATTGAGTATTACGGTTTCCAAGTCCAGGCTAGGAAAAGTGATCAGTGTCGATTTTAGTCGTATAGGTCCGCACAATCGTCTCGTGTACCCGTCCTAGTTCGAGCCGGCGTACCGATCGGTCCAAACGTTTAGAGCTATTCTTCGTATATTTAAATATTTTTCGTTTGTCATAAAAAATGATTGCTCGTTTCGCCTAATTGTAAATTACGTCCCGGCACGTACCGCTGTAGGTAGGTATACAACGCTATCCGAAAGTATTGCGTTGTGTTTTTGACAAAAATCGCGTAAACGCTACGGATTTCCGGAAAAACGAGCGTCCCATAAGTGGTTCGTCACGGATTTTGTTCGCCCGGTCGCTATACGTCGCACACATCGTGTTGGAGAGCGCCGGCGCGTTTTTTTCGTACAAATTTTTTGCCGTTTCCCTCTAAAGGCTACGGGGAAACCGTTGATCGTCAGTTATTATATTCGCGTGACATTTCTTCGGAAACACGCTCGTACAGAACGAATCGTGACGATCTCGGCCGTTTGAAGGTCCGCGTTTTTCAGTTTCGCTCCGGATTCAAACACGCTTACACGATAAGCACCGTGTATCTGCAGTTTTCAAACGGAAATTTCGAATCGCCCCCGTGGCCCGTATTTCAAACACAATAAACGAAACGACTCGTGTCTGGGAGGGTTGTCCGGTTTTAATGATGTCGCAGCGTTTATTCCAGCGCAGCACAAACATATTGCGTTATAACAATAATAATAATACGATACATTTTATCTTTTCGCTCGGGGCGGCGGTTAATAGGGGCGCATCATTAACCGAGCTCCGGGAAGAAGCACGTGCCGATTTTTGAAGGGAAACGGTCGATATCGGCTCAGTGACGGTCACCCCCTACATCATGCACACACGTTACGCGTGTACGACGAACACGCGAACGCGCGCGGTGGACGAGCGTTTTTTCGTGTGACACTGTAACGATAACGGTTTAGTTTGCGGCGTGTTTTTCACTAGGAAAATCAGAATTTTCAAACAATTCAACGAGGTCTTTAAAAAAAATGCGTTAGTACCCTACGACCGCGGACAGCTGCGGTTTAACAGATTTTCGAACGTATCGATAATAATAATAATATATCGTACAGAGGTATAATGTACATCGGGCGTTCTGTACGTGGAAAAAAAAAAACACTACACAAAAAATGCACAAAGAACGTGAAAATAACGTCTTTACAGTTAAAGTTCTTAAATATAGGCGTAACGTTGTGTTTGGTTGTATGAACCGGTGCCGATGTAAACATCACTCTGCACATCTTTTGTCGAATTTTTCATCGGGACCTGTGCGTTTCGAATTATTCCGATTTTCAAACTTTGTACTTACATATTAAAAAAGTTATAACGTAAAAAAACGTTTGTTGAGAAAGCGGCTGATGGACTAAATGATACGATTGTTGCCCGTCGGTACAAATAATTAGTCTTTGATTCCCGTACCGATCTTTGTTTTAATTAGTTTTCACTTTTAATACGCTTTCTGTAAATTTTTTCGACGCACTAAATTGAAATGTTGACGTAAATTTATTCGTCAACAAGTAAACAGTAAACAATTTTTTTTTTACTTTTTATTTGGCGCCATTTTGTGCGGATGACGGACAGCATAATTACTGTAATAAAATTAATTACATAAAAGTAAATTTGGCAGGGCAATATTACTCGTTCGTTTCTTCGGTTCGTATTATATTTTTATTTTTAAAAACCGCTACTGCGTACAACAACGCACATTGGTGTAGTCTCACCCGGAGACTGTTTGAGTGGAAACTGTTAACTATAAACGACTCGTTAAATCCAGATTTTGATGACGTAGTTCGACTTTTTGTTACTAATTCGGTTTTTTGTGCATTGCGAGTCTTCACGACCGTTTGCACGGGAAAACTGCATAGTTATGCTATGTGTGTTGAACGATTTTATCCGTCACAATATTATTTCCTGTAACTGTACGGTTCGAGAACACACGCGCGCTGTTCCATACAAGTAAAACAACACGCGAAAATTGTTCTTCCGAAATTCGGAACGATCGTCCGACTAGAAATATAAACGTGTGATAGTTATTGTTGCGTGGAGACATATAAAGACAATAATTTTCGGTTATCTCCCTGGAAGATTTCACTTTGTAGTAAGTACATCATACCCACGTGACCTTTGCGAACTCTAAATCGATTTGGCCGTCATCGAAAGTCCGTTTTTCCGGCAAAACTCTCGTTGCGCGGTGGTTTTTTCCACGGCCGCCACTGATTCGAGTCCACTCCCGTAAATCCTATTCCTGTGGATCCCTGAATCCACGTACGGCGCGAGGTCTGTGCAGCATGATGTCGTAGACGTAGAGGCACAGCTGCACGCGATTCGCGGCCGTGAAAAACCTCTGCGCGAACCGTAGTATGATGCTCCGGCGAACAAAAACAATGCAAACGGCAAAATATACATCATCCGTACCCAAGTGTACCCCTGTGCGTAAACATCGAAAACATTACGAAAAATGTTCGTCGCGTCCTGTTCGCTGGGACGTGCGAGTCCCGCGGCGGAGGGGACGGCTAGAAAAACAACGTCGCGGGACGCGAATGCGCGGCGATAATACCCTCGCAGGGTGCGCGAATATAACATGTATATATAACACATAAACACGATAGAACAGTGTAATATAATGAGCCCGTCGAGGCTTGTAAATTACATAAACACACCACCCATGGGCGGAAACTTTACCGTTTAACCGCCGCGGCGAAAAGGAAATTCGTCCCTGCGCGCAGTCACTGAACCGTTGGCGCGCCACGGGTGATTTCTTTAATATCGCTATACGCGTCTGCAGCGTTTTAGAGTACCTACATATGTACATGTGCAGTAAGGTGCCGCCGAATCGTGCGAACCCACTTACACGTCGAACACTATTAGGTGTAACCCGTTCTAGAGGAATTAATAATATTATACGCGTACCGTGGGTACGTAATAATGTAACACAGGTGGTTCGCGAAAGGTTTTTGTAAATCTGTCGACTGACGACGATTTCTGTTCTTTCGACGGGGTCGCCAGCTAGAGATCGAGTTTTTTCGCACGCCGTCGCTTATATCTAGTTATACGACGTACACGAGCTAAAACGGCGGGTCAAACGGTAAATCCACACGTTCTGTGTGACCCGAACGATAGTAAACCCGAACGAAAATATCCAGTTCGAACGCGACACGATAGTTTTGAGTACCTGCTTTTTGCGCCAAACTCTATGCTTAGATAGTCGACTTTTTGTAAAAACAACTGAAAACGTATAACACTCCCTTTCTTTCTTTTGTTTGTTATATAAGATTACGTTTACTATGAAACATAACACCGTTTAACATAGCACGTGACCTACCTGTGCGTGGTAGGGCAATATAATTTTTTGGGACAAGCGTGTTATCACTTGCAGGTTCCACAACAATATTAATCGATGTAAACCTTATACAGAAAACAACACGTCGGACTAAACACCCGCGTCGACACGAAAATAATAAATACGGTTATGAACAGCAGAGTATATAAACTTTAGTCGTTACGTTTAGTGTACTATATAACACCCGAAACCCGAACAAACTATTCGGACGCAAAGCCTTGCAAAACCGCGCGACCATTTTGTTTCATTTTTAATGCGTTTTTGAAATGGAAAATTTTCCTAAACCGAAGCGCTCTTTTGTGAACACCCTATGTACGTTACTCGTGTGTTGTATACTGCACGCGTGTGGCTCGATCACGGCCTACGGACTCGCGATCGTTTCGAGGGTCTCATAGACGTTTTCCAGCACTTACACACCTATTATATACGCACGTTGTTAATTTATCATGTGTATTATTATAATGTATTGTTAATTTCCGCAGTACAATTGTTATTATTCCACACAAGTCTGCCGGAAAATCCGAGAGTTATTGAATTCCGTGTGAAATGGTCGAACCGTGCAGAGTTTGGGCTAACCTATGCCTACTATGTAGTAATATTTTTATAACAGGAGATAATTTTTATATCAAGAATCGCCGAATTCCGGTATGAAACCCGAGGTGTGATAACGAGTTCTCCTCGCAATAAACAAAAACGTTCGTCTAATAAAATACAGTTTAAATTCACTCTGCGTACATAGATGGAGCGTCAAATTGCTTGTAGTACCTATACCTATAACCTATATACAGCTGTAAATAATACATCAATTCGCTATATTGTAACAACGTATAAGCTTAGGTCAGAGGTTGGAAAATTAACTTTTACCATGGCAACAATAATAATTGTTCACGTTTACGTACTATGAAACGATTGCGTTTGCATTTTGCATTCTGATAGGCATCCGATCTGCAGTTAAAATAAGATAGGTCACAGGGTCGGTATTTGAGAAGTATATCGAGGTGATTGAATTATACGGAAGATATCAATAATAAATTGATACAAATAATAAAAAAAAATTTTATTGATTCGTCCTCGGTTCATATCGCCTGCCTATGAAAATATTGTCAAAACTATTATCAAGCGAATTGAGATCGCAAACGAAAAAAAAAAAAACACTCTAGTAAAAGGAACTTATAAACTCTTCCGAGACCAAGCTTGGTCTATGCTTCGGTTCGAAGCTTCGGATCGATTTGGAATGGATTAAACGCGATGTAAGTATTTTATTGTATAGAAATTAATAATATTCTTTTTTAGCAACGAAGAAAAAATAATTGTCATGTAATTACTATTGGAATTCGTCATACATTAAGAAACACGATATAAAATATATTGACTACCGAGTTCAATAACAATGTTAAATATTTTACTCTGTATTCATTTTCGTGACAAAATTACACATAGATTCAGATTTTTCTGTTCATCCATTATAAAGATCGCGGACCAAGCTGAAACTTTTACACAATACACTAAAATATGAAAGATTCGACAAGAGTTTTCGTTTGTTTTTACCACCACGTACCTACGTACTAGACAGCTGAGCTCGCTCAGGATCGTGTTCTCGAAGGCAGCAATGATTTGTCGTTGCTTTCGGATGTGCGGACTTACTTAAACCACAACTTCTAGTGTCATGCCCGTAGCGCAGTCGGTACCCCCGTGTCAAACTACCCTCCTAGACTGACCCCGGTTTTCTCGTATTATTATTTGCCTAAGCAGCCCCTAGAAAACCCCTTCACGAGCGCAGATAGTATCGACGTACGCGCTAGCTCAACACAATTTGCGGTGGACGTATTTTCAGTCACGTGCGCGCGGCGTCATCCCGTCGTCGTTGCGGGTTTTGCGTGAAACCGTGGTGTCGCATGCACGCGCGTACGTATTATAATATTAACACATCACACCCTCGGGGCGGAGACGTGTGCATTATAGTTCGTCGCACGAATCGTGACATATTATTGTTTTCTGTCTACGATTGTGCTGCTTCTGTGTGTGTACGAGTACAGATAACGTCGGCTGCGAATTTCCGATCAAATCGTCTCCGCGAGCTGTCGTTAAAGTACCTATGACGGCGCCGTCGTATGAAACGATTTCGTCGACGAATTTATAAAAAAAAAAAAATACAGATGAGATAGACACAGTGATGTACAATGGTTTTCTTTTTCTTTCTAAAACCCGTTCGTTGTTGCTCCATTACGTTTTATGGCTAAAAAATACGCGCGACGGCGTATCCAAAGTGGCCACCGAGTCGCGTCAAACAAATTGGTTATGATCGCGTTATTTCGGCATTATTTTGTTTTACGTCGGTCCTTACTTCTATAGGTCCAAAGTCATTGGCACGCGCGTTTTCCGCACAAACGCGTAATTCTGTTCTTAACAAGTCTTCGGATAGAAATTTTCGTTCCGTTGTTGGCAGTACGTTATTTGAAAAATGTTTTTAAAGCTATCTGCATCACTTTAAAGTTTATATTTAAAAAAATAAATAAAGATTACCCGAAAATCGACAGAAATTACTTCAAGATATTATAGATATCATTATACATAAATTGGTTATCAAAAAATTTGTCAGTAACAAATAAAGACATAACAAATTATGTTTAGCCATCGTGTGTTTCTTTTTAGTTAAAACCGCAATATATTATCATCATCAGCACATAAAACACGCAATATAAATGACGAACAATAATTATGAAAACCTCGTAATATCAACTTCTGCTTGGAAGAAACGGGTTCAGAGAAACTACGGGTTCTTTTGATTTCGTTCACTTTTTAGAAACAAACCAAGAACGTATACACCAATGGAATTTCGTTCATTTTTCGGACGAACAATTTTTATTCGTATCTTTTTTTTTTGTTTAAATGAGTGAACAATAATTGTTAGCTACACAGGTTTGTACATTTTTCAATTTCTACCTAGAATATCGGACGTGGCTGTCAAAAAAAAAAAAAATAACAGTGTAGTTTTTTTCTAAGAAATTTAAAACATGTTCCTTTATTAGGAACGAGGAAAGGAACGAGTTCCGTTCTTTTAAGCTTGGAAGGACCCTGGAATCTTATAGTTCACCGTTAGACGAACGTTAACAGATAGATAATTCCTATTTTATAACGACAGAGAACATTCCAAGCGCTGCTGAAAAATGACCATCAAACCGCAGAATTATTATCTATCCATATATTATTAAAACGTGAGGCGACGACTCCTTATGACAGTTATATCTGAAGTTCTACCGGGCCGATTTTCATGATTTTTTTTTTTTTGTAACGCAAGTATTTGGTGTGCAGATAAGCCATATAGTGAGAAAAGTCCGAAAATGTATCGATTCAATAGTTTTTGGAAGTATTTACAGTTTCCCCTGTAGTTACGTACAGCGGCGTGCGTTGCCTGTCGTGCACTATCGTCGTCATCTGTATTTTTTTATTAAAAATACTATTTTCGATTCCGTCGTTTCGTGTACAGCCCTCGACAGCGTCGTCGACATCTCACCGCACACACAAAAATAGGTGTTAAAATCGGCAGAAAACCAAATTGTACGTGCAAATTGTACACCTATGCGTAATGGTTGTTGTTGGTTATAGGGGAAATAATTAGCAGAAATTAGTGCCTACTCATTTACTGTCGATTGCCGTTGGTTATTCGGGCAGACATTCACGTCAAACTGAATTTTCGAACGTTGCCTGCCGGGGGTGGCACTTACCGCAGCGAGTACACCCAAATCAATCACAATTTTTTATTAAGAACCATCATTTTTTACGGGCAACGAAGTGCGCGGGATCGGCTGGTCCGTTCTTTCCGGTCTTTGCCACCGCGTTTATGCAGCACCACATAATATGTATTTATACACGTAGGTACACCAACAGCACATAATATATTTTGTACGTTACATTATATTAATAACGATTTCGCATCAGCGAGCACGTCGCGTGTATTGTGCACAGATACCGCGTACACATAAATTACACATTACGGCTGTATTTTAAACATCGCGTATCGCGTCGCCCGGCGCACTCGTCGCGTGTTTTTTTTTTTGCGCGCGCGACAGAACGAAGAAGCGATCGGCCGCGCGGGGGACACCCTGCGGTGAATAATGATAATAATAAT